>VNWX01000696.1:0-19254 GCA_009869905.1 Ceratophysella communis | reverse complement strand
CGCAGTTTTTCGCGATTTTTCGCAGTAAGAAAATCGCATTTCAGTTTATCGCAGTTTATCGCAGTGCGACAAATAACGTGAGGTGCGAAAATCGCAGTTTATCGCAGTTTATCGCAGTGCGATTTTCGCAGCTCAACTGCGTAAGCGGTTTCCTGCCTCAAAGCCACTTTAAGATTTGGGGCATCCTCCTTCAAACTGTTTGAGGTATATTGGAATAAGTCCACGAGGAGTGTTATTTGCTCCCCTGTTGAGTGCTGGATTCATTCCTGCTTCCTGTTGTTATCGGTGCGGTGGCGGGTGTTTGGCGCGTCTTCCTGTCATAATTCCTCGGTTCTTATTGTAATTAAGTAATTACTTAACTGGTTTTCAAGGCTGGCGACAAAACGGCGCGAGAGCGACACACGACGGGGTACCGGGTACTGGTTTCGCGAACCCAGAACCTAGGCAACCGAACGTTCGGTTGCCTAGTCAGTCCATTTCTTAGGATTTTGTAAGTGTGATCGTAATCTTATACCCTGACCTGATTCGAATTCTATTTATTGTACCATAGGTATAGCAGGTTTGAGATATAATTTGCATTTATTACGGATGCACGCATATCTATGTACGTAACTGCAGTTGTCAGCCTGATTGCAGATTGCATACGCCGGTCACGGATTTTTGCCGTTGAAATAAAAACGGAGAAAGTCAAACGCCCCGAATGCTTTTCAGCTAGCTAGTTTATTCTAAATTTTAAATAATTTTTTAACAGGCTTGGTAGTATAACGGTCACCTCTCGTATACCTGTCGTATTCGTGTCTCCGCCATATTTTCATCATTCATCATGGACGATGATGCTCCTATTCCCACGTCTCCCGCGGGGGTTAATGGCATGGCGGAGTCGGAACCTGAACCTTTTATGGATGCCGCCGAAGAGGTAGCCGATAACAATGCTGCCAACAATAGCGAAATTGATCCAGTCCCAGCTCGAATTCAACCAGAAGCTTCCACTTCTACCCGTATTCTGAATAAGACAATCATATTCACTAGTACTGTCTTTCGTGATCCGGATGATTTTGAGGCATTTCGAATGTAAGGCATGCAGTATCTGCGATGATCCCTAGATATTATTTAGATTCCGATCTCGGTGTTATATTTATGCAAATTATAATCTACTTTTTTTGACAGGTCTAGAGTTGATTGTGACCTGGAATTTAAGATTCTACACCCAGCAAGCGGTCTTTGCTCATAAGATTGTTTTACGAAGACGAAGTGCATATTTTTCAAGAAGATTAGCAGCTGAACCGGACTGCACATATTTGGAGATGGCGTTTCCCATTAATTCGACTTATATTGAACTCTTGATTAAGTGAGTATATATAAGCACCTATTAGAATTGTCTATGACAAACGAGGCATTCTTTTCTGAATGTCGGACGGTTTACTTAACTTTGTGATTGTACTTTAGATATATTTATACCGGGCATCTGGAGGTAATCATTAGTCCAAAGAGCTTGACGCATTTGCTTATGGCGGCCAAGGATTTAGAACTACACGAAATTAACTTATCATCCATGGGTAATCTTTTGAAAGAAAAGATTTCTCCGCAAACGTGCTGGCTCATCAAAGAAGTTGCTCGAGAACTTCAAATAACTGAATTGATTAACCACTTGGACAATTGGATGGAACGGAACTTTGCGCTTATTGTTGCGGAAGACGAATTTTTGAATGTCCATTTTGACGACGTAAATAGAAAATATAGTGGTTGTATTAATGTGAATTAGGTCTCAATACATGTTAAATACGATATCTGAAATGTATCTAATGTTGTGGCTTAGGTTATTGCACTGATTCAAAACGCCTCACGAGAAATAACTTCCGAAATCGAGATCTTTGAAGGCCTTGTAAAGTGGGTGGAACATGACGAAGAAGCTCGAAAAGACGGACTCTATGATCTTATCAAGACAATCAACTTGGAAGCCATTTTCAATCTTGACCCGGACTTACTGCAGGAAAAGTTCCAAGAAGGCTCAGTGCTGGAGAGGGATACCAACTGCTGCAAAGCATTTGATCTAATCTGCCGAAAGAAGGCATTCGAGTACAGCGCCCGACTGAAAAATGAGGGAGAACAGTCTTTCGAATCGCCCATGACACCTTCGTCGCCGATGGTCTCGCCTCCTGTTAAAACTCCAATGGTTGTTCGATTACCAAAATCTGTCGTGATCAACATTACACCATTGGATACCAGCCATACTGGGTTGAAAAAGGCGAAAAAAAATGATAAGCTATTGAGAAAACGGCTCAATGACTCACCTCATGACCTGACTGAAGGGTCGACTAGAAATGCGAGTGACAGTGACTGCAGCACGACGTCGGATATACAGTTGCTCACAAAGAAGCCGAAGAATGTTGCAAAGCGATCAAGTGTTTCATTTCAAAAGCACTTGGCGGACAATTACAGAATCAGAGACAGCGAAATCAGAATTCTCAATCCGCGGAATCACGGAACAACCATGTATTTTGACGTCTATAATTTTCACGTAAGATTCACATGAAAAAAACTAAAGTACCAGCCTTGACTTTCAAATCTCAAGCGTTTTCTATTTGCAATTTCTAAATAGACCAATACGACAAAACATCTCTACCAAGTAAGGAAACCTCGATACGCTTCCAGTATCGTAGTCGTAGAAGACACTCTCTATCATATTGGTGGCGCAAAGCCAAATAGCGAAGAGTCTATTCGCGATGTAGACATTTACAATCCTGTCTATAAAAGAGGATTCAAAGGTCAGCCATTGGTGACACCTACTAAGAACGCCGCCACTTGTACCTTCAACAACGCTATTTATGTGGTAATTAATTACAACAGCGTTTCCTTCTGGACCAAGGTTAGGCACTTATTATACCTAGTAGCTACGGTAAACCTTTGATTTCCAAACAGATTGGAGGGGAAGAACTGGAAAACGGTGATAATTGCACCCACAACTTGACCCAAATGCTGGATTTGTCTACATCAAAGCCGAGTCAGCAAAAGTGGGTCCTGAAACAATACATGCATAATACTCGTGATTGTTGTGGCGTGGCTGTGCTTGGCAACAAAATCTTTGCGGTAAAACATTTTTCATTGTAATGATAACACACTGACCGTAGTCATGGCTTGGCGTGCACATTTTGCTTAATTTCAATAGGCCGGCGGATACGGAACCTCTTTCAAGTATCATGACCAGACGTACCCGCTCAAAACAGTTGAGTGCTACTCTGCTGAACTTGATAAGTGGGAATTAATGAAGAAGTCGTATTTAAAAGAAGCGAGAGCTCATGTTAGATTATGTACATTGGACAACAAATTGTACGCCGTCGGTGGTTATGACTATGAAACCGTTGTTCCAGTGTCTTATGAAGAGGAGNGAGAGCTCATGTTAGATTATGTACATTGGACAACAAATTGTACGCCGTCGGTGGTTATGACTATGAAACCGTTGTTCCAGTGTCTTATGAAGAGGAGTTAGTGCGACCTAAGATTTTTCGGAACACGGTCGAGGTGTTCGATCCGAACCGAGGCAATGACTGGGCTTATATTGCAAATATGAATGATCAGCGATATGCTGGAGGTTAGCTTCTATTTGCTTGCTAATTCTGAATTTATATACAACCTTTACATTTAAAATGCTCTTCAAAATTATATATTTAAACAGTTGTATTCGCCAAAAACGGCCTCTTATACGCCATCGGCGGAAATGTTGGACCAGATACCGACAGCGGAATTCTACGACCCTCGAATTAATATGTGGCAGTACCTGACTTGGCCGTCTGAGCTTGCAAAGCCGAAAGATGAGTTGGACTACAGTTTGGCGATTCCACTCCTGTAATCAGATCTATCACAAACTGTTTTAATTGTATACGACAACACCATACTCTAAAACTCATTTAAAGTGAACGGGACTGTGCCATGAAATGATTTCTAAAATTATATTTTGTATCTATCCAATAAGATAATTTATCTTAAGCACTTTTTATTATTGACATTTTTGCCAATTTGATATTGCTGCAACTGGAGTACAATGATGCTCCGCTAAATTGTAACAATAACATGTTCCTTGGAAAATTTTACGCTTTAAAAGCAGTTTCCAAAATATTTTGTGCATTTACTTAAGTCTTCCAAAGTAGACTTTACCTATTTAGAAACTAGCATGTAGCATTTTAAATTCAGAGTTTATGAGATTGAATCTACTTAAAACTTAATAAGTAAATGTATCAGTATATATGGGACACGTACGTACACGTGATGAGGTTCCGTTTTTACAAGAATAATAAAATGCCCTTAGAGGAACAATAAACACGATCGTGCCTCGTATTTTGATACTTAAATATACAAAGGACCCGTGCATGACCCTTCCTTCTGCCCGGCCGTACCTCGGCTCGGATTAAACCATGCATCGTGCACTTTACACCAGCCAGCCGCAGCCGGACCTTCTATTTGCAAGAGCTCATTTTTAGACCCTTTAACAAGAAGTGGCATTATTGCGGCAATAAACGAAGGAAAATATTATTTCTTTTTTTCATCCGATCCCTTAAAGTTAAAGGATTCTACGTCAATTGAGCACGGTCAATTGAGCACCGTCAGTTGAACACCGGTGCTCACGTGCCGCGCTCATTAGTTTCTCCGAAATTTTAACCTAACATAACCTTAAATGATATAATAGAACGTAAACTAACCTAACCTGACCAAATTAATCACCAACTACTTGTCAAACCGAATTGTGCACCGTGCTCAATTGACGGTGCTCAATTGACCGTGCTCAATTGACGCCGGACGAAGTTAAAGTGCATCGATAAATTGGTTTGGCTGGTGTACTGAAGAATCCGAGGAGATAAAGTATTCATTCATTCATTTTTTGGATCTTCAGCGTCGGCATGCACAGGCAACAGTTCGGATGGGAGCAACTTCATATATAGAGGTACCGGAAAAACAACAACAATAGATATATGCCTTGAGAAATAACCATAAAAAATCTGTGTAGTACAGGGCCATTTCTTACAACTTACAACTCTACTCCCACATCCCATACTTTACTCCAGTCAGATCAGTTCACAACAGGTTGTGTTTTGTATTGAACACGAAAATTATAATCAGGTACAAATTTGATTCTCAATCTCGTACAATCATGGAACAAGAGGACTCAGACAACCCAATTACGAGCAAGCGGCCCAACGGCCACGTCCATGATCGCAATAAAGATTCTTTCGAAATTTCAAGTGACAGTAACAGTAGTATTAGTAGTGATAGCGACTGGAGCAGCAGCAGCGTAACGTCTGAAGATGATCCTGATCCTGATTACTCCAGTCAGATCAGTTCACAACAGGTTGTGTTTTGTATTGAACACGAAAATTATAATCAGGTACAAATTTGATTCTCAGTCTCGTACAATCATGGAACAAGAGGACTCAGACAACCCATTTTCGAGGAAGCGACCCAACGGCCGCGTCCCTGATCTCAATAAAAATTCTTTCGAAATTTCCAGTGACAGTAACAGTAGTATTAGTAGTGATAGCGACTGGAGCAGCAGCAGCGTAACGTCTGAAGATGATCCTGATCCTGATATGCAGTTACCAACAAATAAGCTGAAGAATCCTGTCCAACGACCCATTTTGTCTTTCCAAAAGCACTTGTTGGAGAACAAAATTCCCGGTGATAATAACGATATGAAAATTCTGTATACCCGGAATCGTGGAACAACTATCTATTTTGACTTCTACAACTTCAACGTAAGAATTATAGGGTACTACGCTGAAGTTTTTATGAATTTCTTAAAGCTAATGCAGTTTCTAAACTTGTTTATTTTTATTTTTAGTCCAATGTATCGACACCCTTGTACCAAGTACGAAAACCCCGAGATGCTTCCAGCATTGTGATGGTCGAAGACGCTCTCTATCATATTGGTGGTTCGAAACCGAATCGAGAAGACGGAGCTACTCGAAAAGTGGAAATTTATCGTCCAAGTTGTAAGGAAGGACTTCAAGGTCCAACATTAGGAGCGGCAGCAAAGAATGCGGCCACGTGCACACTGAATAATTCAATTTACGTTGTAAGCTTTAGAGTCACTGTGTATAATGTGTAATTTCCGATTATTATGTAATTTCTTGCCTAGCGGATTAATATTCTTTTCCGAGCATAGATTGGCGGAGAACGACTGTTTGCTCATGGTCAAAGTACCCACAAGTGGACCCAAAGGCTAGATCTGTGTAAATCGAGACCGAAATGGATACGGAAACGGGACATGCATCATCTTCGAGATTCCTTCGACGTAGCGGTTTTAGGAAACAAAATATTTGCGGTAAAACTTGCTGAATTTAGTTTCGTTTCTTGAAAATTGGATAATTAACACTGACTTCCTAATTCGAAATTCAACAGGCTGGAGGATACGGATCAGCTTTCCACAGTCAAATTGAGTCATGGCCACTTGAAACATTTGAGTACTACAATCCCAGAAACTGACAAGTGGACATTGCTGAAATCGAATCGACTTAAAGCACGCAGAGCTCATCATAAATTATGTACACTGGACAACAAGTTGTACGCCGTTGGCGGCTACGACTACAAAGTTATGCCACTGTCCGATACAAGTGATAGAGCTAATTATCCCAAAGTATTTTTCAACACGGTCGAGATCTTCGACCCGAATGATGGAGGCAGGGGATGGAACTTTGTTGCAAAAATGAATGACGAGCGACATTCCGGAGGTACAAACGAATTTTTTATAGAATCATAAACATTCGTCTGTGGGGAGCAGAAGCAACTCATTAAATTGTAATTAAATATTCAACAGCTGTACTCGCAAAAAATGGCCTCTTATACGCCATCGGCGGGAATCTTGGATCGGAACCCACTGCAGAGTTTTACGACCATCGAATAGATGAATGGCAGTACTTGACTTGGCCATCAGAACTTCCAAACCCGAAGGAAAATATGGTGGACTACAGTTCGGCCATTGAAGTGTTCTAATATTTATGTGATCGGGTCCTGGCGTGTCAACGGCTGATTCGTGTGTGACTTATTTCTTTTTTTAAACACATTTTTGACAAACAAAAACGTTATTTTGTTATAATACATTTTGCTCAATTCAAATTTTGTTTGATATTATTATAAATACTTATTAGATAAAAATATTACTGAAATTTTAAGCATTCCAGATTTGAAAATTCCATTCTAGCTCAAGTGATGTAAATAAAGGTCTTAATTGTAAGAATAATACTGATTAGATTAGGTACACTCATTTTGAAAATGCTATACAAAAATGAAATTCTACAAAATTATATCATTTTGTAGAATTCCATATCATAATTCCTGTTGTCTATGTCAATGTCTTGCCTCACTTGAGATAACAATACGATAAACCGTACGAGTTCATTCAATCATTCATTCATGTCCATGATCATGACATGATTCAGATCTTTCAGCCCTATACGAAACGAATTCAAGCTTTTCAGGAGAATTATTTATTTTCAACGATAAAACTTTGGCGTAATTTAAATGATATTTTTATGAATTTTCGTTCTGATTCCAGTTCATATGAAACGGGGGTACAATCAAATGAGGTTGCCGATTCTGAAATCTCATTTCCAAGGATATTCCGGATGACATTGAGCTCTAGAAGAACAAGAGAATAGATAAGAAATCAATCTTTCGATAGTTGGTAACGTAAGGAAATCCGACAGCCCTATAACGAAAGTGGGTTAACTAAATCAAAATTACCCTGGGAAAATATTTTCGAAGTATTTCCGCTTGAACTGTCCATCAAGACCTTTATCAAGACTCTCGAGTTCTTTCATGTCTTCTTTGTCGAGCACAAAATCGAAAATCTGTAAACGAGCAATACATTTAGAAACATGTCCGATAGATAGCTAATTCAACAATGGCTTTCGTACAAATTTATACCTTGAATATTATTTTGAATTCGTTCAGGATTTGTGCTTTTTGGAATGACAACCAATTCGGATTGTGTTAGGAATCGAAGAATGATTTGAGCTTCAGAACGTCCATATTTCTCACTCAATTTCTTGACAATTGGATCGTTGATTAGGCCTTCTTGTTCGTCACTGAAATGATTAGGCACTGATTAAGGACAACGCTAATACGTTCAAGTTTAAAATCAATGGCAATTTGCATGAGACTTACGTCAAAATGGAGTTTCCAAGTGGGCCATAAGCACAGACTTTAATTTTATTCTGATTACAGAGCTCTCTTAAAGATTTCTGCTGGAAGTAGGCGGTGACCTCCGTCTTAATAATTCCCTGATATTAATCAATTATTAAATCTTGCATAGGTCAAATGTCTGGTAATATTCTTATACATTTCATTTCATACTTGTAAAACAGCCGGTGGAATTGTACAGGACTTGAGCACGCGTTCAAGCTGGGCTTCATTGAAATTGGAAACGCCAATAGATTTGGCTCTTCCAACTCTGACTTCGTGCTCCATGGCTTTCCAAACTGCTTCCAAGTGGATTTTGTGGTCCAAAATGACGTTTCCGTTAGATTCTAAAGGGATTATTTCATGGTGATCGACGTACTGGAAGCCAATTGGAAATTGGATAAGGTACAAGTCCACGTAGTCAATGCTAAGATCCCGCAGGGACAGTTTCAGAAATTCATTGACTCTGTATGGCCACATTCCGATCATAGGAAGCTGGGGAAAATTTACAACAGTTAATAGACATTTGCAAAAGCTTCGTTAGGCACTAGATTGCGCATTTTTGGCTAAATTTTTACCTTCGAAACAATAAACAAATCTTCCCGTCGTATTTTGCCTGACTCAAACCATTTCCGGAAAACTCGACCGATAATAGCTTCATTTTGGTGAAAGAAAGCAGTGTCAAAATGTCGGTAGCCCGACTCCAATGCTTTCTCCAAAGCCAATTCCAGTTCATCTTCGTTGGTTACCTTATCGCATAAGATAGCAAATGAATCATATAATATTGAGATGAATTGGCAAATCGTGGCTATCGCTGCCAAACTACCAACGGCGTCTATTTTTATCCAATTTGAATTTGAATTTGAATTTATTCAGTTGTTATGCTAGGTATACAACAATCAAATGACCGCTGGTCAAGCTGTAATTTATGTGTTAAACTGCTAAAAATTATACCTCCCAAGTTCCAAGACCCACGACTGGAATGGTTTGCCCATTGTTGAGCTCGGCACGCTCCTGTCCAGTCATTTTAATTGTCTTATCGTCTTACGCTACTTTTAAGCCTGATGGATTAGTCTTATTCGAATCTGAACTGAGCTCAATTAACTGAATTCACAAAATAGCCCAGAATCCTTAAATACCAAAATATATTTAATTCAAGCGTGTCGACGACTAAATTAATTTTACGGCACACGAGCAGCACGAGTAACCTGTCCACGTCTGTCTGTCGATACTTGAAATGACTTAATTCAAGGCAACAATCCAACTAAACTACGCTGTCAAATGCAACTGTTTTGCGAAGCACGAGCACGATGGTCTACTGATTTTTGGTCTTACTTAAGCTAAGCAGCAGCGAAAGATAACATGGAATAATCCTATAAAGAATTAAGCATGTGCCTATACAAAATATGTAAAAATCTGGGCTCGTACCACTACTACTGTTTATAGATCAAGTGTAGCTATAATCAGAAGTTGGTCCACTATAGAATACTTCATTACCCTGAAATACCACTTAATCGCATATTTATTACGTCTGAAGTAAAGTTTGGACAGGGATCTGTAGAATTGGCACTGATTCAGGCATATAAAGCCAGTAGCATCTTCGAATTCAGCTGCGAATTCAAGTCACCAGATTTATTTCATAGTTTACCTTGACTTTGACTTGGAGCATGGTTATTTATTACCTCGTCCACGCGGATTACGTAAAAAAATTAACTCGTCTCAGAATCAGAATCTCAGATGTGTAGAGTGGGTGTGGGAGTCAAGGACGCGAGTTTTGGGAAATAAATAGAAGCAATGACATGCCTTGGTTTCTGGGTTAGCAATATCTTAGCATAATTTAGAGATGTATGTAATAAAAGCTTGTTCAATAATTGAATATTTAGCACATTATTTTGACACTCGTCACGTCAGAAGGAATGAGAGTACCAATACCCCTGTGCAGTGCATATAATTAGTGCCGATATGTGTAGCGTAGCATTCTTCTGATGTTCCAAAGAAGACAGATTATCTCTAACTTACTAGGCCACCACAGATCACAGACACAGATCCTTTACCACTTATCCTTTGCCACATATGTACCATGCGTTGTATTCATGCTGAAATTGTGTTTTAACCTGTTGTAAACAGACCACCTAATCGCAGTTAGTTTAATCAATAAATACTAAATTATTAGCATATACATTAAAACCCGTATTTGAAATACTTGCAGATTAGATTGAGACTTGCAACCCATGTCTGGGTAGTGTGTTGCGTGTTGCAACACCCAGACATGGGTATTTCAGTTCAGCTTCAGACTTGGGCCATCGGCCAAAGATGTGAAATGTGAACCTCGTCTGTACAAACATTTTTATATGAAATGATTCGAGCTTGCGTTTCCAAAATTTACAACACAAGATTTTGGCATTCCAAACTTTTCGGCTCCGATATAGATAAAACATGCCCGGCCCTGCCAGTTTTAATTTTTAATTGATAATCAAATAATTCATTGATCGAAATATATTTATCTTTCGATCCGCTGCTGTACTATTACTCTAAATTCACGCTTATCTATGTACATGAAAGAATTAAACGAACTAGGAGATATGTAAAACGTGGGTTAGGATAGCAATGCATACGATAATTTATTATAAAGCGGATTAAATTTCGTAGTTAATTTCCGAAGTAAAACTGAGCAATCAAACAATAGTCGTAGTGGTAAGCAAGGACGCCATTCTAAACTCGCAGGGTTTAGAATCCGGCGACACCGCGAAAACGCGTGTATTCAAAGTTGCGTAGTCTGCGCGTCATCCTTTCGGCGTTATTCAGTGCAGAGTGCAGGGGACTTGAACTCGACTGTAATTTCTGTAATTAAAGCTAACAGGTGACAGGTGACAGACGGTGACCGGTGACAGCTTTAGTTTCATTTGAAGAGGCCCAAGGTGCAATCAAGTTTGCTGCATTTATAACCATCATGGCTCCACTGCAAGTATTGAACAACAAGGACGAGTTTAAGACTGCCCTTGCGTAAGCTAAAAAATTTACTTAAACAGTTTAAGTTGTCGATAAACACGAATGTGTTTTAAGTTTTGTCAATAAGCATTCAGCATTCACATTAAAAATTTAACAGTTGCGTAAAATATGTATTAATTCTAGTATGATTGTAATGCACTGTACTTGTATGCTGACATGTATTCGGCACTTCGTCACCCGTCACCCGTGAATACTAAATGCATTTCTTTATTCATTTCTCAGTGAAAAAAGATGGCATCAGCTTAACAGTGGTCCATTTTAAGTCGGATTGGTCGGAGTCATGTAAACAGATGACCGAGTTGCTAACTGAGATGAAGGGGAATGAACAGGAATATTCGGTAAGACATAGATAGTTTTTTTTTTGTGTCCATTTTGGATTTGGGAATGAAATGATCATACTTGAAGAATTTTAGAGAAAACTGAGTATTTTAGTCAGATTCTGAATGAGCTTATAACTTGTTTATTTTGATGGCAAAGGGTGTAGTGTTTACTGAAGTACTCGCGGAGTCAGTCCCAGAAATATCAATGGAATACAAGATTAGCGCTGTTCCCACCGTGCTTCTGTTTGCTAATGGAAAGGAGGTTGATCGAGTTGATGGACTACGAACAGGACGTCTGACTAACCTAATCAGGTCAAATGTACGTGCATAAATGGTGATTCGATCTAAAACTGACTGTATTTTAAAACCTGATGATTTGCAATTATAATATTGTTGATTAGATTTTGAACCCTCGAACAACAGTCGACCCAGTCACGGATACAGCAGTCCAACAGAAGGAGCCCCTTGAAGACCGGCTCAAGAAACTGGTAAACAAGCACCAAATTATGGTTTTCATGAAGGGCAACCCTGCTGCACCTCGTTGTGGGTTCTCCAACACGCTTATGGGAATATTGAAGGACACTGGGTACGAAATTGTCAATGATTTTTTATTTTAATACTGGACATCAATTTCCTAATTTTATTCTATGTATAATTCTATACTTCTTCTAAGTATTCTCATAATTTCCCCTCATTCCTCTACAGATTACCATTTGAGACATTCGACATTTTGCAAGATGAAGAGGTTCGACAGGGTCTCAAGACTTACTTCCAATTGGCAAACGTATCCTCAGGTCTATGTCAAGGGAGAGCTCATCGGAGGGCTGGATATTATCAAAGAAATGCTCGAAGCAGATGAACTCATTCCAGCTCTCAAAGGAGAAGCATAAACTGGATATTCGTAATAATGGCTAACAGAATCGCCAATCGCCGAAGTGGATTAAAGTTTGATTCCTAAATGCTGCTGGTACTCAATTTTCGATTGTTCGTTTTTCTAAACTTTGCAGTGCATGTCACTGGTGTCGATTTCATAGAATTGGCAATTGAATTAATAATGCAACATACCTAGTTCAGAAAGTAAAATGTATTGGAAATTTCTGCAAGTGGTTGTAAAAATAAATCTATGTCTCTAGATTTGTAGTTGGAGCGAGCTATGGAGGTGTATACTTTTGCTATGTATCTTTTGTGTGCATGTCGGATTGATATTGCATGGGTAGGCCCTACGATTTCAATTTTCAGCTTGTGCTTAGTTCTTATGTGCATACATGATCTGGCAGATATATACCATATATCCAGATAAAGTGTAATAAAAGTCTGTTTGCATTATCAGGCGAGGCTGTAGTGTTGTGCTCATACACAAACACATGCACATGATGCGATGAATACAGGCGGATCAAATAATCGTACTGTTTCACACCACACGTTTTTGTTGAAGCCTTGCGGGAGGCAAAAAATGGGCTGTATCTTGTGTCATTGCATTTATATAAATTCATCTGAATTACATAACTGAATTTGACAACCAATTTGACAGTAACAAGTTAGAATGATAATGATAGATTTCTCGTGACTCGTGTTCGTGTCTGGCTGGAACTGACAATGAGTAGCACACAATCTGAGTCTGAGAGTAGGTCTTCTACATACACACTCAAACGCTCGTAAATTTTAGAATTCGATTTGGATTGCTACAGTTATCGATTCTATTTGAAATTCCAAACTGCATCATGTCGAACAAAACGCAATTACTGCCCTCCACTTTCGAGGAAATTACACCGTCTTGGATTTCTTCTGTTCTTGACCTCAAGCATCCTATCAATCCTGCCTCGTTCAAATTGAATCCCAACGCTAATGAAGGCAACGGATTTCTGAGTACTTTAGTTCGTGTGGAATTTGAATTGGACGTGAAGAATGGAGTTAAAGCGGAAAAGTACAGTTTAATTGTAAAACTGGTGCCGGATTCAAGTATTTCCGGTCAGCTTGATTTGGTTCTGGCCGAGAAATTGGATCAGACGGAGCTGAGAAGTTACACGGATTTCTTTAAAGATGTTCTCAAAGAAATTCCAGATTTCCATAAATACGTCTGTGAACACTACTTCGCTGCTATTCAAGAAGCCGACCCTACTAAAGAAATACCCTATGCTTCGGTAATCATTTTGAAGGACTTGCGACCCGATGGTTTCGCAATTATACCATTTCGTGAGGGATACGAACCAAGCCTGTTTGCGGAAGGTCTCGACGCCGCTGCTAAGCTCCATGTTGGTTCTCGATGCATGGAACGTGAGCGAGGTATTAAGTTACCAGAAGCCTATCCTTGGCTGGCCAAATGGTTTCTTCCGATTATACCATTTCGTGAGGGATACGAACCAAGCCTGTTTGCGGAAGGTCTCGACGCCGCTGCTAAGCTCCATGTTGGTTCTCGATGCATGGAACGTGAGCGAGGTATTAAGTTACCGGAAGCCTATCCTTGGCTAGCCAAATGGTTTCTTCCGATTGAAAAACAGCGACCAGGTTATGTTCTACAACTGGAATCATTTTACGATGAAGGCTTCGAAGCAACTTACAAAGTTCTTACCGAACATTCGAAGACTCCCGAGAAATACGTGGAGGTTTACAAAGCATTCGAACCGCGAGCCAAGGAACTGTATCAAATGGTCCTTCGAGCTGGACAGAACTATCAACTTGGAATTCATGGGGACTTATGGGGTCCAAATATTCTGATCAATCAAGAATCAAAAGATTCTAGGATGAAGATCATCGACTGGCAATTTTTTGGATATGCCGATCCGACCTTTGACATGGCTATTTACATCATGACACTTCTGCCACTTGAAACTCTGAACCCTGCTGGAATTACACAAGCTGCAAAGGATTATTACGTGATCTACACAGAGTTGTGCAAATCTAAGAATCTTGAAGTCGAAAGAACTCTCGAAAAATTCTTGGAAGATTTTCATACCTATGGAATAGCTTATTACTTGTATGTCTGCGTTCTTGGGTGTCATTTGTTAGCAGGAATGGAAGGGGCTATACCGAAGCTACTTCGTTTACTCGAGCTCTTTGTAGAAATGGGCGTGATTGATTTTCTTATGAGATTACCTTAATTGTCTTAATAATATGAGTTATTGTTAGCTGAAATACATTCCATATACATTCATACAATATATTCCGAAATCTTGAAAAATAAAATATGTTAGATGATCAAGCCAGATCTACTGACTGACACTGACACACATCCATCAGTTCGGTAGGGTTCCACGTAGGTAATTATTCAAACTGTGTATTATGTTGTGTTCGAATATTTTAATTGGCATGAATTAGCGAAAAATGCTATATTCAAGTGTAAAGCTACTTTGCCGCTGAAACCACAGAATGCAATTCGGATCGGGGGTCGAGGATACCACACCCTACCACCACCCACCCTCATATTCTTGCATAATGGGATGGCATGGAAGGTAGGGATTTGGGATGGGGTTTCTCGTTTTCTCCTTCATGCCCGTGCCCGGCCCGGGTGCGGGTGGATTGAGGGACTGGGTTTTTCAGCGTCCTTTTATTATTGCCATCTCGCAGCCATTGTCGCTGTGCACGCCGTTCAGCAGCCAAGTACTAAGTAGTACGCCATCATCATCCGTGTCATTCCGCATTTGGCGTTCATCCAGCTTTGAGGTTCAATATTTGTCAATCATCAGTCGAAACTTGGAAGTTGATTAATTAATTGAGCATAATTGCACATTGCAGTTGTAATTCAATTCAATCTATCGGCAATATATCTTTGATTTACCGGTAAATCGGTCATTGGCTTCTAGCTACGCGGTGCCAGGTAAGTAAGTTTAATTTAGGCATAAAATACGAAATTTTATATTATGCGTGGCTTATGCCTATCCCCTCCCCTCACCATAAAACATAAAATCCTGGATTAATCGGTGCTTGGGATTATGCAGTATTGTTTATTTAAAAAGTCAAGAGTCAAGTCCCAGTAGTGGTATGTTGGATTTCAGATCTTGCATCTTGCTTGGGTCAGTAGTGGTGAAAAGTACAAGTTTATTGTAACTTGTATGTTGTAAGTTGTAAGTAACCACTTCCATAATGCTACTATAGCATGCAGATGGTTACAAGTTACAATAAAGTGGTTACAATACCCAGGACCGAGAAAAACGTAAAAGTTTATTGCAACCACCTGTAAGCTATAATAGCATGAAGGTGGTTACAATTAACTTGTGATTGTTCTCACTCATCCATCAGCATTGTAAATTGTAAACACTTTATACTTTGCACTGAATGCATAGCATGGAAGTGGTTACAATAAACTTCCAATTTTCACCACTACTGTCCCAAGATCTTAAATCTGAACTCCAACCGATAGGCTGAGCTCATTTAGCTTGGACCGAGCTAAAAATAGAGAACGTATTTATATTTATACAAGTATTTAGTATGTAGTGTATAACAGTATTTATTAGGTAAACTTTATCAGTTATAAAATATTACGAAATTTGAAAAAAATGGTATCTAAATCAGCTAAAAAATTAAAATACAATTTATCAATGATTCGGTTACATAACCGGCGTGCGTGGCTGGCGAGACGAAATATCTTCTCATCTTCAATCTCAGATCCAGCGCCATCCTGGTACGAAATATTATGTACCTAAGTTATTTATTGTGCCGTGTAGCTAGGTAGACAGGCGTTGATTTTAAATAACAGCAAGCAAGTGACTGACAAGTACAAATTAGCCCAATTTATTACGTCGTCAAAAATTAATCCCTCCTAGAACTGTAGCACTAATATTTTGTTCAATCATTCATGCTCAAATCTTAATTTTAAGTTGTGTTGTATGTGTTAAGCTATGCGCAGCTATTTTAATGATCAAAGAAATTTTAATTAACTTGCAGTAACATGGCCCGGAAGAAACCCTGCAAGAAACCGGCTGTAGCTGTGGAGGCCTCAGATGGCGATGGCAGCACTACTGCTGCTGTTCCTGGAACATCTGAAGCGCAAGGTAAGCAACTTGAAATAAATGTTATCAGCTCCTGACTGAATAGATTTGGATCGTGAATCGTGAACGTCATGTAACATGAAATCCTTAATTTTCCTTCCCGACTGCATAAACTTCTACGGGAAGCAATATGCGTGATTTATTAATTACTGCGTTTTATACCAAACAGGATTACCATCGACGGTTAGCACGGATCCACCGGTAAAGCCTGGACGTCAACGGAAAAAAGCAATTGCAGATCCTTCAAAGCCCAAGAAACCCCGAAAACCGAAAGTGACCTTGCCTAAGACCAACCGAAAGATCACCGGAGATGGGGGAGGTGGACCAAATGCTGAAGGGGCAACGGTCAAAAAACCAAAGGCCCCTCCAAAACCAAAGAAACCTCTCCTCCTGGATGAATTTGGAAATGTAATAAAGCGTGGTCGAGGGCGCCCTAAGGGCAGCAAAGGAACGAAGTACACCCGACGAAAGCCGCTTCAAAGCGCAACACTTGATGGAGCCTCAACAATTGGAACCCTTGGAACTGGATTTAATTCTCTTAAAAGCAGTCTCTCTTCCCGACGTGGTGGCCGAGGTGCTCGTGGAGGAAGAGGTCGTGGGGGTCGCCGTGGGCGTGGGCGTGGGGGTGGTGGTGTGGGCAGTGTCCAAGCTGCCAAACACCGGAACAAAGTTCTTCGGGAACTCATGGAGGAAGAGGAGAAAAATGAAGAAGAGAACTTTGTTGAACCGGATGTTCCGGAAGTGGACTTTGACACGGAGGATATCTTGATGAAAATGTATGATTCTGAAGGGCGGTTGATATCCAATGCGTTCGGTGAAGCTCCTATTCCTGCCCTGTCGGCCAGATGCCCTACTTCCGCTCCGTATTCCAATAAGCGACCGTTGGACATTGGACGTCGAGGGCGGAAGCGTCGCTTGGCTGTTGAGAAAGAAGAGGTCGTGCCAGTCCAGGCACTTTTCCAAAAGATCACTCGTAAGGCTAGAAGACTGATCTTTTAAACGGATTAATCTAATGAATTTGCTCTCAAATGGGATTTTATTATTAGCTAATCGTTTCGGAAGTACAATTCATGCCTTTAAAATTCTGGTTTTTGACCTTCGTCCGCAGGACTATCCAAGGGTTTAGGCAGACAAGATCACGCGTTGAAGATGATCCTAAAGACTCGGAAATCCATTGTAGAACATCGAAACGCGGCCGAGAAGTTTAATCTAAAGATTAACGTCAAGGAAGAAACTGTTGATAATTCCGGATTCGAATTTTTATCTTCGACGGAATCCAAGTCTCAAATTCTGGCTGCCATTGGTGATCTTCGGCGAGACATTTTTGCATACATTTTGAAGTGGACTCGCTTTTTCACGACTCAAACCAACTGGAAAAATATTGAGCGCTTGGTTTGCGACATGTTCCAGCGGACATTTCTGGCTTTTAAAACAGTGTATCCGACTTTTTCTGAAAGATGGGCTGAAGTGAAGGAGTTTACAGATGGTAATCATAATCAATCACTAATTACTATGGATTGTTTTTAGAATTTTTTGACCTAATGCATTTTCACAATCAATTTTTTTTATTTCAGAGATTTTGAGCAATATATATGAAGACATCACAGAAATGTTGGTAAAATGCGCTGATCTAAAGTTCACTGTCATTGAACTACTGGAACAAATCACCATAGCTGAAGCAGAGAAGAACTTACAAATCGTAAGTGGATTTGAGAATTAACAATTAAAATCAAAATAAACATGCGACGATGGGCTTTTGAAGCATACTGACTTCGACCTTTTGCTTGTTTCTTGTTCAGGATATTCTGGAGATCTATAATAGCTCAGAGGAAGTTCGAAAAGCTCAACATATGGACGAAAGCTGCATTTGGGGACTTAAGCCTTTAAGAATCGCGTTCACTCCGCCATATTTCAAGCAAGATGATGGTCTGGTCGCTGCTTCGGCTGCTTTTAACATGAGTTCCTTCGACCGATCAAGCTTGTTTCCTTTGGGAAATCAGAAATGTAAGTGTATTTGAAGTGTCGCACAAAAAGTAATTCAACATTTCGATAATGTCGATATTGATCCAATATTAAAATTACAGGGACACCAAGAGATATGACTCAACTTCGCTTGAGCATCCGAGAAGTTGTGGTCGAACGAAGAACTCGTGAAATTGACCTGAAATATGAAGAGCTAATGAAGGAGTGCTACGAAGTACGAGAGAGAGTCCAGTACTTACAGCGACTCAAGTTGAGCAAATTAAATGGAAATGGCGACGAGAAAGATCTTCCACCAGCTCCCAAGAAACGTGGTCGACCGAAGAAGGACCCCATTTATGCTCATATTAATCCTCATCTTATTGATCTTAAAATTGATGCAACAATAGCCAAGGAGCAGGGCTATGACCCAAATGCCAAGTACGTCGTCCGTTATAATATCAACAACCTCACAGTTCGAGATTGGAGAAATAAATGTCTGGATACACTGAACAAACTCAAGTTTGAACAAATCGCTATCAATCCAGAGCTCATGAAACTTGTGGATTGGGAAGCAGTTTCGACCAAGCTGGTAAGATCATTATGTCAAATTTGTTTACAAAACAGTTGTTGATTTAATGTTTTACTGGAATCAAAGTATTCACTGAATTTTTCAGATGTTAGTGACCAAAAAGACACGCTCCATGCATGACTGTCGTTTGGCCTTTGATCACAATGCAAATCCTAACTTGAAGCGACGTTGGACTGCTGCGGACTCTGCCCATCTTGTTGTAAGCCTTGTTTCGTTATCT
>VNWX01000695.1:0-19259 GCA_009869905.1 Ceratophysella communis | reverse complement strand
AGGCCATATGCAACTTCTAAGTGGGAACCGAAAGAAGGGAACGTTCTGGAATGCATGGAAGCGGAAATTCTGCATTGCTTCAGGAGGAAAGCTCGATTGCTTCGATGTAATGTTCAGAAAAATACTAGTTTTATATATTGACTGGAACTAATTGTAAGTTTTTTAAATAGAAAAGCGACTGTCAAGACTTGTTTCAGTCCATTAACCTCAGTGGAGGAAAAGTCGATTTTCTGGATCCTGTAGATTTTGTGGGAAAGGAGCAAGTAAGTAAACGTCAAATCGCCCCTTTTTACAGTTTTTCAATGTCTGTAAAAATTTGTTTCTACTTTTAGGGAAAAACTATGATCAATCGAATTCTTGGAGTTGACGATGGAGTAAGTGAAATCTAATTTAAAAATAATAGTAACAAAATGTTAAAAATCTCATTAGTGACTGTTTTTTTAATTTAAAAATTACCAATTTCAGAAAGGCCATTACTACGTCTTCCAGTGCTCTTCTGTTGGTGAGGCAGCCCGCTGGATTGAGACGCTTCAGCAAGAAATGTCAGCTACTAAAACATTTGCTACGCCATCCTTGCCTAAGAACCCGTCTCTGTTTCGGGATATTCTTCTCATTGATATTGGTTCCACGAACATTAGAGCAGGGATATTGACTCATCAACGTAAGTTTACTCAGAGTTGAACTATTGGCTGAAATAAATAAAATACCGAAGTCGTAATTATTAAAATGGTGTTTTACAGCAACGTTACCAGCCTTGTTTTTCAATGCCGTGATGTCAGACAACATGGAGACGGGCCGCACTCTCTACGGAAACGAAGTATACAATCCGGATAACAGAAAACAAGCCAAAATACGGTTCCCATTCGAGTCTACTTCAAAGATGTGTCAGGTTGGTAGATAGTAGTCAATATACACACTAAAGCCCAGTACACGGGGCGGTCATTTTATTGTTGAATAAACTTTATTCACAGAATACTGTTGACATGAAAGCCTTGCAAGGATTCATGCTGAAGATTTTCAAAGACCTGAATATTGTGCCGAATATATTACCGGCTCATTTTGACTCTCCCTCGTCGTGTTGACAATAAATGCCGAAGAAGTATTCTCCAGCTTGTATTCCATGATTTCCAGGTAACACGACGGCGGGATAATTTCTGAAATATTTGTAGACATACCCATTAATAGATTTTGCTTATTAGGTTCGAAGTGCTCTGCTGTGTCATCAGAGTGTGATTTCGTTCTGGGGTCACTCGGCCGAGAACGGGATTGTATGCGACATTGGAGAGAGATGCGATGTTGTTCCGGTTAGTCAAGGATTTGTCCTTAGCCATGCTTGGGGAAGAGCCCCGTTCGGTGGTCATGTTTTGAAGCATTCCTTACGCCAGGGACTTGGACCACAGGTACTAACTAATTTTGCAACGCATGGAAATTTTACCTTCATGTTTGAGTTCGGTATGTAATTCATTTCTTACTCCATGCAGGAAAATGGTCTGTACTTGTCAACTCCTGCGGAAAACCTTGTCTTGAGATTCATATCCGAGAATTTTGTCTGTGTCAACAATGCACCGGGTCCCGGGGGAAGAAAGCTATCCCAAGACTCACAGGAAATCATTGTGGAAATGGACCTCAGAGATGTGCTTCCGCTCTCAAGTCTGATTGGCGTTGATCAGGAAGTGCTACGAAGCGTGGCTGAAGGATTCTTTGAACCTGGCCTGTACGGTCTAGACTGTGAAAGTATTCAAAAAATACTTTATAAATCCCTACAAGTAAGCTCAGTTCAAATTTTTCTAAACGCAGAACGAAATTTGGCTAGTCGCTAATTTAATATGCCCTGATTTATTATACAGGACTGTGGTGTGGACATCAGGAAGGAAATGTCCCAGAATATTTTCCTAGTTGGTGGAAGTACGCTTATTCCTGGGTTTCCTGAGCGGCTCCAGGCTGAGTTTACAAAGCTTTGCCCACCACACTTAAAGCCAAAGGTATTCATGATCATGACACCTAAAACAATTAAATCGAGCTTTTATCCAGCGTCTTTCATCGTTTGATTTGTTTACAGATTCAAGTCTCACCGTTTCGTTACCACGCGTCCTACATTGGAGCTTCTGTTTTGGCCTCTACGGAAGCTTATGAAAAATCTCTTCTTCAAAGAGTTGCCTACGATGATGGGCCTGGGCCGACGCACTGGCTCATCTAAAAGCATTATTTATTTAGCTATTTATTTGAATTCTTTGATAAGTATGTTTTAAATTAATTGATTGACCTTTGAATCGATTTGTCGAAGCTAAGATGATCTAGATATTATTATTTGAAATGCTTGACCTCGACTTTAAAGGTGTTATGTAGTTTTTTCCGTTCCTCTTTAAGTTAATATCTTTTGTTTAACTTTAGCCTAGCATCATGACATTTTGATACCCAACATAATTACAGTACTTATTTAAATAGCATGAATTAACCTCAAAGTCTGTCGTACAAATCCACGATTCCCAAAATTAAATTCTTCTGGTTTCAATTCAAATAAAATTGCTGATAAAATGACGATTGGAATCGCTTAGCTTATAAAGGGGACGATAAGTATTCCAACCTTGTACTGCTTAGCAAATACCATATATAATATATACCTATGCAACTTTCTACTGCTTCTCGTTTCTCCAATATAGATTAATTTAAAATACAAATTAGTTAGCTACTATTCAGTTGTTTTCCTCTCTGTGATTAATGATTTAAAAAAGGAACCGATTTTAGCGCAAGCAAAACAATATTAGAAGAATCGGAAGTCGCTTCCGCCTACGCCCTGACTGTGTAACAGCCTAACTGTAAAATGAGTGTCTTATTCGAAATTTAAAATTTAGCTACGCAAAATCAATAAAAACTTCATTTGAATCGTGCATACGAATACTTAATGGAAACTGCAATTCAATTTATTGAATCTTAATCGGGATCGGGATAGGTTACTTATATTAATTAAGTTTTAAATCAGAACTTCGTGACTCGTGACTATAATTTTTTCAGTAAAACAGGGATATGTCTAGTTTTCATTTAGAAACCTCGCGGAAATTATTTAAATGCACAGAAAGAAAGAGGACAAATAGTGAAAAACATAAGTTTTTGGATTAGATTTGAATTTTGGTCTGCTACGAGCTCTGGGATATGAATAGGAGTTGACGCCAAGCTCTAAGCCATCTCGTTGACTTCGTTAGAACCTTTGCTCTCTGGCTCGATTTTGAAATCTACTTACGTCAGTCAATTACTTTCGTGCTTTCTTTTTTCCGTCTTTGTTCATATTGTGTTGTATTTTGTATTGTAACTTGTAACAGGTGCTGAAATTAGTATTTTGTTTCTTATTATATTATTATTTACAAATTCGCATAAATATATAGAAGTATAAGAACAATAGGTGATCTGGTGTAGGAGGGTAAAGTTCAAGAGTGTAGGACTTGTTTGTGAGACTGAACCTGCTGACAGCTGACAGACCCCAAGCACCAAGAGAAAGTCAGAATATGGGTCATCGGTTGTATCAGTGATAGCGATTTGGAATGACCTACCACCACACCAGGTGCCCGGTGTCCGGTCGTGGGTGCACGGACACAGACTGACTAGCCTATGACATACTCTGGCGCAAACGTAATGAGAAGATGTGAATCGTACAAATTGAAAGCCAACGTTGACGTTGGCCATCTAATTATTGATCATTGAGCCTTGCGTGGGATTTCGGGCGGAAAAACTAATTTTTTTACTGATTGACTGGTAAGTTGTAAATCAAACTAACTATTTCTAATTCATTGCATATTGCATATTGTATTATCATCCATCATAAATAGCATAGTGTTGCGTGAAAATGCGCGAACTACTAATGATAATGACTAAAGATCAGTAGCCGCTTCTATTTTCTACACGGTCTTACTAATATGCAATAGTTTCTGCATGGGTGTTTTGATAGCTGTCCACGATTAGAATGAGTTAGCTATGTATTTCAGATGTACATACAACAAACAGTCAGCAGTCACCCTAAAAATGAAACATTCGAAAACAGAAACAAAATCCATACACATATCGGATATCGGATATCTATTTGTTGTTTGTACTACATAAATAGTATGTGTGACAAAGTTTTTTTCCGGTGTCCGATCTATACCTGGTACCTGGAAGGATCTTTTCATTGAGGGTTGTACAATAGTCGTGTTACCAAATAAGATAAGATATCACCGGACTACAGACTAAACAGGAAGATTATAGAATTATTGCAGGTACCTACTTTTTGTTGGCCTTGTTTGTGTTTGTTGAGTTGACTATGCATATTATGGTTCTTGAAATGGTGAGGGTCAGTTTCCTCAGACGACAGTTCTGATTGCTTCATTTTCTGTCTGTTGTAAAAGGTTCAAGGTATCATCGCCTATTGTCTGCTACTGTGCGTTTCGGACCTGAGTTCATGGTTATGTTCTGTGAGAATTGTCTGAAATGAACCCCATTCTGGCTCTTCCCATGTGATCTTTGGACCTGAATGGTCGTCAACCGTCAACCTATAAAAGCTGACCGCTCAAATGAATCGAATTTCCCATCGCCCTTCACAAACTATTTGGTATTTATCGAGAATGTACGAAGAGAAGAGATATTCGTCTCAGTTATACATACTAGAGTGAAAAGCTGTAGTAGTTAAACTTTGACACTGAGGAATCTAAAGAGTAAAGAGCCATGTGTCTTAATATTTTGGTAATGTATCCATCTTTCTGGCAAATACTTTAATTTAACATAACAGTAATCTTGTACGAAACGTTGTACTAGTAAAAGTTGTAATAGTTCTACCTCTTACTGTGTGCTGTGTGTAACAAGTTTTGTGAATTTTTAACTTGGATACGTATTTTTGCAGGACTCTATGATTCTTGAGGAAATGGAGCCAGACATTCCGATGGACTTGACTGATGAGTCGCGTCCAGCTCCCACCTCGTATGCAGTTGACAACTATGAATTATTCAAGACGGAAATTCAAAAAGTTCAAGTTTTGCTTGAATCGGCGCACAAACAAGTCGCCACTCTGGACAATGAGATAGATGTCAACAAGGGATCATTGTCTCCAGAGAGCGAGTTTGCTGGTGAAGCCTCCGCCTATTTCTCGAACCGGCTTCAAAGTATTGGCTATAATACTATTTACACGTTAATGAGTACAATGTATCAGCTGCAGTCAGCAGTACTTCACCGCTATCCTGAGCAGAGACAAAGACTTGGTCAAATAATTTCGTATGGAGAACTCCCCTCTGAGTTTGCTTCATCAGCAGCTTTTTTTGACAGAAGAGATTCTTCTGATCTTGAGAGTGCAGATTCTTCTCTTATTGAGGAGCCGCAAATTTTAAGGATCGATGCAAATACGCAAGCAAATGAATCCGAACCCATATCTTCTGAACCTGAATTAGTTCAAGATGCATCTGATCCTGCTACTGATGACCTAAGTGCTACACTAAGTTCCACCGACGCATCCTGTGTGAGCACTATTTCGATTGAGAATCCGGGAGAAATTGGCTCGGTTGCGGAGGAAAATTCTCCAGCGGCTGCTGCGCCACCACCAGTATCCGCGAATGAAGAACTCGTAGAATCGAGTCCGATGGAAGTCGAGGAAAGTCCTGCCCATCCCCCTGTTATAGAGGAAGCAGTAAATCCCGTTGAAATCATTCCAGATCCAGTTCCGGAACGCAGAAAACGTGGAAGGCCGAAAAAATTGAAACCTGCACTTGGGCCTGAAAAACTCATCTCAGTGGATCCCATTTATGAAACTCAAAACGGTTCTCAGCAGATCACATCATCTGAAAATGCTTGTGTTAACAATCCCCATGTCATGCTGGTGAATTGCCTCGTTGGTCAGGACTATGAAAAGCTTTTATCCTGTCCGAAATTATGGAACCCGAATCGCTGTACAGTTAAGATGGGAAAATTGGGTCCCAGCATGCTGAAACGGTTGAAAAAACATCAGTACGTTATTCTTACGGACTCGGGGCAAATACTTCCAGGAAACCGTGAAGTCATTCCTGAAATAGCCGCCTCCGCCTCCAATAATACCGAGAATGCGAATGTAGGTGCACATGAAGATTCAATCAGTATTCCAGAAGTCGAGGTTGACAAATCCGATTCCGGAACTCAACAATTGGAATCCCAAGTCTCAGAAGTACTTGATGTGCCAGAAGTTCAGGAAAAAGAACCCATAATAGAAAATACTCTTAGTCTGACAACCGAAGAGGAGTTAGGAAAACTGCTGAAAAGGTAAGTCAGTTTGGTGTGTAATTATTTTTCGGCGAATTGAATAATTATAACTTGAAAAAAGAAACTTCTAGTAAATTGGATTGTTCTTTAGGTTGAAGCGTATAAATAAGTCTGCTGGACGCCCAATAGTGCGTAGGCCAAAGCCTCAGCGCCTAAAACCTGCTGTCCCTAGGTTAAAAAAAAAGAAGCCAAATGCCAAAAGAGAAGGTGAAATAGAAAGCGATCTTTTAAATTGGGTGGATATGGACGAAGATGCTACAGATGAACTGGAACCCTATAATCGTAAGCATATTATAATCGTAGGAATATATTTCTGACTTACGTGTCTAGGTTCAAGATTTGATCATACCACTCTTCACGTATCCGAGGTCGTTTATTTTCACATGTAATTATGCATTCTGCAGTAACGAAATCGCTGTCTGTAAATTATATTCCTATATTCCTTCTTTGTCGAAGAGCTTGGCTTAATTTTAATGAAGTTTAATAATTGAGTAAAGGACCCTTATTACTATGTTAGTACCTAACTTATTATTAATGCTAATCAATCAAAGAGTCTTCAAAATTCTAAACTTATATTTAGATGAAATTGAGAATGATGAGTCTCCAGTTCCTTCACCACCTGATGTATTGCAAGATCAAGACTTGTTACTGCCAGAGCCAGGACTAGAGTCATTGCCAGTGGTGGATGAGGATGAGGAGGACCTAGTAGATTTGGATCAAGTGGAAAGTAACGACGAGGAAAGACAGAGAAAATTATTACTAAGAGAGAAGAAGAAGTCTGACGAAAATCCTCAACCTATTTTAAAGGTAGTTCTGGGTTCATTAGTATTGTTTTATTTAAGAAACTTGATTTTGACCTGTGTCATTAGCTTTTGTATTGACACTGAGAATGAGATTTTTTCTTCATATAGTCCTCTGATGTCGCTAAAAAGAAAGTACCGAAACCATATACCCCGAAAGTGGTGAGCTCATCAGACTCCGACTCCGACTCTGATACAACAGATAACGAAACGAAGGGAGCTTCCCAGAAAGTCAACAAGAGTAATTTCGCTCCTTCGGTGAATCCGATCGACACCACGGTAAAGAGCACTAACGAGGTTAATTTGAATGGTGATGCGAACGAGATAAACGATAATCCAGAAACAACGATTGTGAGGTAAGCAAGAATAGCTGTACTTTTCCTACAGAATAACCCAAGTGAAGCTAGTAGTATTAACGTCTTACTTGAATTATGGCATAGCAATTTGACTGATGAAGATTCCGGGGACGATTGTGTTGTTGTACTGGACAGACCTCCCGAATGCGTTGTAGTGGAACACATTCCGCCCAAGAAAAATGCCTCAGACAGGAGACAGCTGGCTGAGCAAGACTCGCTAGTTGCTATTCGGCGTGAACTGCCTGCTTTAGTAACCCAACTTCTCAAGCAAAGGGAAGCTCCTCCCGTACCATACAAAAAATCACTGCCTTTGCCCAGTGTAACATTCCTTGGAGAAATGGTAATCCTCTATTGAAATTGAAACGTGTACTATAGGTTTGGTTGGATTGGAACTGACTAGGATTCAAAGGACAAATTATAATTTAGAAATTGGGTTCCACTAACCTCAGAGAATAGTAGTTGATATTTTTACTAAATTTTTTGTTTAATGCAATTCTAGCCATCTCCGTTTGGGTCGAAAGGCAGAAGGGAAATTCGTCCGATAAAGGAGGAAAAAGCAGTGGAGACTCAGCTGGCAGAGCGAGAAGAACAACAGAGACTTCAGGCTTTAGAAGAAAGTCAGAAACTGGTAAGTTATACGGAGTTTAGAATAAATCCGTCTCCAAAGTTGGACGATTTCGATGAAAAAGTTTATTTTATTCATGATAACAGCAAGAAGAACTGGCATCTGTAGCGCCGCAAAGAGGCCTCGTTTTAGAATTTGATATAGTGACCAAAGATCCACTCATTTCCGTTGAGAAGTGCTTGTCGGACGCATTGAAACCACACCAAGAAGAAGGTGTCCGATTTCTTTGGAGCTCTTGTTTTGGTAGTGTTGCTGCTGCCCCTACCGCAGCAGGATGTGTGCTGGGTGAGTTTGATTTTTTATGTGCGGGTAATAAGAGAAATCATTGCTAATAAATGTTTAATAATTAATATTTAACAGCCCACTTGATGGGACTCGGGAAATCCCTGCAAGCTCTGACATTCGTACACACGGCATTGTCATATCAGGAATTGACGGGAGTTCGTTCAGCTATAATACTTTGTCCAATGGGCATAGTTCCGAACTGGAAGAGAGAGTGCCAAATCTGGTTGGGAAATGCTGAGTATAAAGTACCAGTTTATACTTTATCTTCAATCAAGGCGGGAGTGGACCTCCAGCAACTAATGTATTGGGATACTACTGGTGGAATTGGTATACTACATTATAATGCAGCAGCTTCATGTTTTCGTGTTATGAGATCAACGCAAAAGAAGCTTAACTCTATGCACACCGAGGAACAGAGGGCCGCCCATATCAAGCACGTTACTGCAATTGAGACAGAGCGAATACACATTGAGAAATTATTGACGAAAGCTGATATACTCATCTGTGACGAAGGCCATGTACTTAAAAATCCAAAAACTGGTTTCTACAAAGCAGTGAACAAGTTTACAACTCAGCGGAGGGTTATTTTAACTGGAACACCATTGCAAAACAATTTGGAGGAATATTATTATACGGTGAACTTGGTGAAGCCAAATTTACTGGGTTCATTCAAAGAATTTACAAACGGTTTCATCAACCCAATTTACAATGGAATGCACAATGATTCCATAGATTGGGATGTTAAGCTCATGAAGAGACGAATATATGTTCTCAATGAGAAATTGCGAGGATGCGTCCAGAGGAAAGACTACGGAGTATTGGAGCAATATCTAAAGCCCAAACATGAATTTGCACTTTTGATAAACCTGTCCGATCTTCAAAATAACCTTTACAAAGAATATCTGAATATGCATAAGGAAAGAAAACTATTGAAGGATTATATGTTGTTACAGGTAAAACACTTGACGCTCCTCTACATTCATTCCACCATGCATTCTCCATGTACGTTACGTATTAACAGTTGCGCATTTTTAATCTTTTCAGAAAATATGTGCTCATCCGAAGCTTATATATTCACAACGATATTCCTCCAACAAGCAACGAACGAAAGGTGGTTCGAGAGCTGATACAAATGAAGATGAGGAAGATGACGAAGACGAGGATTTCTTTGAAGACGGAAGTAGAGAGAAGTGGTTTGACTCGGTGATTCCGCCCTCGTTTAGAGACACAATTCATGAAGAGTGGGGTCATAGCGGAAAGCTGGTCCTCCTGAGAGAAATCATTCAAGCTTGCAATGAACATGGAGATAAATTGCTTATATTCAGTAAATTCACATACGCGTTAAATTTGATTGAAGAATTTCTTAAACAACACTGTTCTGGAGTTTGGGAACTTGGAAATACATATTTTCGTATAGACGGATCAATTAAGCCAGTAACATTAAGAGATAGACTTTGCGCAGAATTCAACGAATCGCCTAGGTATAGCTTGACATTCAAAACTATGCGCACAAAACTTGAAAAGGTACTTAATTCGGGTTTTTGGGTTTATTTTAGAGCCAGATTATTTTTGCTAACTCAAAAAGCCGGTGGACTTGGATTTAATCTGCATGGAGCTAATCGTGTTGTTTTATTTGACGTCTCTTTCAATCCATCTGATGATGCTCAGAGCGTGTTCCGGGCCTATAGAATGGGACAACAAAAGGAGTGTTACGTGAGTAGTGCTTATAATGCTTTGTTTTCACTTATACCTATTCTTATCATTACTTACACTACACTTTATTATTATCATCTGCAGTATTACTTATACTTACCTATTTCTATTTTGTGTCTTTACCAGATCTACCGCTTTGTGTCCCACGGAGGAATGGAAGAGACGACTTATGTCAGATCAATACTGAAGCTTTCCTTGGCTCGACGAGTTGTCGATGAACAGCAGGTTGAGAGGCCATTTGTTGTGCAAGATTCAACCGACGTGTATCGTTTTACTCCTTCAAGCTGTGCCAAGACAAAAACTGCTAGCAATCTTGATATTCCCAATGATGACCTCCTAAAGAATATACTAGTATCAAAAAAAGAATGGGTCTATAATTGTATTAAGCCGGCCAACCTTCTTAAGACTGGGACGGAAGAAGAATTAAATGATGCTGAAAAAACCTACGCTATAACCGAGGTTCTCAAGAAACCGGTGGAGAAAAAGCAACCGAAACAAAAAGCCGTTCGTCAACCTGGCCCGCGTACTTCTCGACTTCAGCATCTACCGGTCTTCGATCACCATGATCAATCTGGTAAATCAACCACTGACCGTCTCTTTGAAGCCATGGCCGAAGTAAATCATGGACTAACGCCGTTCCAATGTATATCCATATTTCGTAAACACCAAAACCAATTCCAAACACTGACTGAATTGAGTCATGCTATCGAACTTGGTGCAGAAGACGAGCCTACTCTTCGAAATAAGCGAGCTCAATTTGATGGACTTTACCGTGTATTCTGCGAATATGCTTATACAACAGGAGGTGCCGATATGGCTCGTCGTGTGCCAGCGTCTTCAGCGATGAACGGTGAGGATTCTAATTCAAGTTCATCTAACAACTCCGTAATTCAACAAAAACAACGGGGCACACGGAATGCACGTGGTAGAGGTAGAGGCAGGCAGCAATCGGGTGGACCACGCCCTACTGCTGGTCTTCCACTGCGCACATACTCCGGGCCCAATGGAGATGCATCCGCTGCAGCTCGTCGTCGGCCGTCACAAGGAGAAATTGCAGATGGAAGATAATTCGGCACAGGAGTAGATTTTCGTACGTGAAGCGGTAAATACTGTATTGAATACTGACATCTTGATGAACCTTTCTATTTTGTCGAGTTTTATTTTTATGGTAATCTTACCATAACCACTTCTTAGATTTTATCACACGATAGTGCTTACATAGCTGACTACGCTATGTACATTTTTATTTGTTACGGATTTAGTAAGAATTTAATAATTACCCTTTTTCTTATACTTCATCTCTATTTATTCTCTACAAATGCTGAATGTTATGCCACTGCTTACAGCTTACAACTGACTGATTTGGGTTGCTCTGTTCCCCAATGCGTGAGTCAAGGTGCATCTTGTTCTGCATCTATTCTCGAATTTTCTAGGCTTAGAGTATTAATTGAATTTTAAAAGCTGCCTTATTTGTGCCTGTGCCTTTTCGAACTCATCGAACTGTTTTAATTTTAAACGACTATTAACCTCGGAAATGGGAAGTTTTCTTTTTAGCATGGAATTCTAATTGCGAAAGCAGTATTTTAAATTAACGAACATTCTTCCTCGTAACCATATCGACTGATTAATTCCATACTTACTAATATGAGTCCCTCTTTTCCATACTTCTTAATATAATGTGAAAGTCAAGCTCAGTACATTATTCTAAATGGATCTGCTTGTCTTTGGCATGCATGTGCTGAATAAGGTATGTGAGATTAAACTAGGACTTCTAAGGAGCTAGTGATACAGATACTAAATGTAAACTGAGTATTTAAAATCATTCCTTGGACTTCAGCGTGTGCCCCATGTACCAGTCTGGGGTATTCTTTGTCTACTGACATTTATTATTTCATGCTTGCCTGAAAGAATGTTAGACTCAATCTCGTTGGCAGTCGAATTATGGTTGTATCATTTTTATAATTTATAGTCAATCATAATTATATTTTGAATCGAAACTCTCGATATTATATGTTTTATTTCAATCCATATATGTATTAATTAGTATGTTGTGAACTTAATCTTATGCGGTGAACGGTGAATACCTGATTAAATGTTTTTCACTTGCATATCTGGAGGTATTGCTACCAGTCTTCGGTTTTCCCATATTTATTTAGTTAGTTTTTTGTACATAGACAATATCAGGACGTCCCGAAAGTTCATCCGCGCCCTTAATGCAATGTTCGTACTTCTTGCTCATTTTCTATCGCGAAACAAGCTACTTTTGTAGTCGTAGTAATGCAATACAGTGAGAAGCGGGTAGGTATTCATATCTCATGGGTTTTTGTTCATGTATGCTCCCAGTAATGTGAGATATATACAAGCATTTTCTAGTAACCGAAAGACGACTCTGAATCCATAGAACTAATTCAGTGACTACTAGTCAGATAACTCAAAAGAGCAGTCTAGGAACTAGCCGAAACCCGGCTAAGTGCCCCGAAAACTCGGAGGAGCTCTCACAATGGAAAGAGTCCTGGGGAGTGGCAGAGATACGCTTGCTCGAGAAGAGCTCTTTTTCGGGCCGAAGATGAAACGGGATATGTTCTACTATGTTTCCATCCATACAATGTAGCACAATTCGGGATTGAGATGAGACATGAAACAAGACAAGAAGTCATTTGCACAGGCCAAAGAAGTGTAGCCAAGGAAGATTGGAGGAGAGGACCGTGGTTGGTACTAAGTTCCGTCCTGCCCAAATCACGGTCAGTGCCTCCAGGGCTCCACTTAATCCTATTCTGGAAAAGCACTAGTTGAAACCAGATCTCTGACCTCCTTCCGTTTCTGAGATCATGTTTGGAGTCAAGTGAGTACAAACAGAAAGATCAAGTTACTAGAGAACACAGTGTGAGAGGTTTTTCGAGAAGCCAAACACCTCTTCTGTCTGCGGCACGGCAGAAACCCACTTGAGGCCGACCACACGGTTGCGGAAGAGAAAGGTAAAAATTTACTCTGCTTCTGTTTTCACCTGAGTATTCGGACTCGTGCATATGAAGTAGTCTTGCGATCGAAATTCAGAATTTGGAATTCCAGTTTCCAATACATATTCCATATATCTGTAATTGTATTTTGCTATTCCAGTACTCATTGAGTTTCAAAAGCAAATTTCCAATTTTTTTTAACGCGAATAAAACATATGCCCGTCCGTAAGTAAATCCGATGCCAGTTTCAGACTGGAAATGCATTACTGTAATTTAAGCCCACTCTGACGAGTATTAGTGCTGCGTGCTGCTTTTTTCAAATTTCATTCCTGCTAATGTTACACTAAAGAGAGATCCACTTGAGTCCCAAATGTAATCCCTTTTATTTTACCATAAGTGACAGGAATTAATGTTACCAAATTGATGAAACGCAGACATGCGGGAATCTGGTAGTTTAGTAGTAACAACATTTCCTACTTTATATTTGTAACAGCTATTATAAATTATATATTCGTCAATTGACAGTTTTTTTAACGCGAATGAAACATATGTCCTTCCGTAAGTAAATCCGATGCCAGTTTCAGACTGGAAATGCATTACTGTAATTTAAGCCCACTCTGACGAGTATTAGTGCTGCGTGCTGCTTTTTTCAAATTTCATCCCTGCTAATGTTACGCTAAAGAGAGATCCACACTTGAGTCCCAAATGGAATCCCTGTTATCATAAGTGACAGGAATTAATGTTACCAAATTGATGAAACGCAGACATGCGGGAATCTGGTAGTTTAGTAGTAACAACATTTCCTACTTTATATTTGTAACAGCGATTATAAATTATATATTCGTCAATTGACAGCATCATCTGTCACAGCTTTAAATGAATGAAATTGAGTGCTAGAAAATGCTATTAACTGGCTCTTTGTTCTTATTGCTGCTCACTTGACTACTAGAATCATTAAATTTAGACGTTCTCTAAAGACAGAAGCCAGCACTTAAAGTGATAGCTTCTTGCTTCCAACTTCTGAGATACAAGCTCTATACAACTTTATTAGTAATAACTGAAATAACGTACATTTAAAGTTGATTTGAATAAAACTTCCATTTCATTTTGTGAATCTAGAAAGGAGACAGACCGGATAATAATATTAAGCTCAATCAAAGATAGTTGCGATTGTCTTAAGACAATAAATTCAGAAATTCAGTGGCTCTTCTAACGGCGTAGGCTAAATCGTTCGTTGAGAAATTCGTAAAACATAAAAAGCTACAAACGAAATTATTAATTTTAATCCAAGGTTACAAATTTAATTGCATCAGAAGCTTGGAATTTCAGTAATCTTAAGCCGTCGATTTTCAGCTTCTTTCTTCTTAAAGCCATTCTATTTTATATTTCGCCAACAAAGTGTATCGTGCACTACCACCGTAGCGACGAGGGTGACAAGGTGTGACACGCCCGGACCCCGTAAGGCCCGTTAGTGGTCCCATGAGCGTTTAATTAAATATATATTTAAACAAGCGCATTTTCTTTAATTTCGCACAACAGCAATATTTATGCTCTTGAAATAACCTTTAGCAGAATTAAGCTAGAGGCCTGCGTTTAAAAGTTGTGGTCAAAATCAAAACAAAAGATCGTGCTAATACCCTAGCGTGTTTACCAGATCGGTTTTATTAACCTAATTGTAGGGGTTACAGCTTCGGACAGTGATATTCATTTCGAAATTCTGATTTTAATTATAGGTATAATTCGTATAATTTTTGTTTGTTTGCTTATGCCAAAACCGAAAGATCCTGAATTCTTTTTTTCTATGAATATTTCTCGTTATTAAAATTGGAAAGCGCAGAATTATTTAAAGTACATATTTTATATGGCCCACTGGCCACAGTTCACACCCTGGCCCAGAATTTCACGCCCTGGCCCTGGCATCGTTAGCGAATCTATGTTATCTTCTTAGAATCGCTAATATTTGCTTTTCTTTCTAATTGGATTGTTATTATTCTGATTATTGAGAACAGACACGAAGTACAGATAGGCCGAAATCACCATGAGGAAGGAGAAATGTTCGAAACGGACGCGTTCGTGTCTATTTATTGCCGTGCTGTGCCTTCTGGTGAGAGTCTCGGTGGGCTTGGCTTCTTCGGACGAAATCACTGATACCGGGGACAATAGTGTTGTTGAAAACGATAATGGTTCCAGGCCACCAACGGAGCCATCGCAGAAGCATCCGAAACTTCTCGTTTTCATGATTGATGGGTCAGTTTATATGTAATTATCATTGTAATTGCCTCTTTCCTGGTTCGGTACATTGGATTTGCTAGCAAATCCTGGTACTGCTGTCTGTCTGTATTCTATGTATCGCATGTCGTGTTCGTGTTGTGTACGAATCTTCGCACTTTTCCTGCGTGTGGAAAACTTTAATAATTCGATTTCATGCCACGCTTTTAAATAAATGAAATATCCATTTGTGTTCCAGAGTCATACCAATTATCTGATATATTGTTTCGAACTAAAATTTAGGTTTCGCTGGGATTACTACGCCATTCATAGAGCGAATATGGACGCATTCGACGAATTTCTGTCTGAAGGCGTGCAGGTCGAATGGGTCGAACCAATTTTTCCGGCAAAGTCATACCCTTCCTGGACGACAATTAGTACTGGCGTCTATCCCGAGCTCCATGGAATAATAGGAAACTATATGTACGATCAACGAACAGAAGCCATATTTGATTTGAACAACGAGGCGTCGACCACGAGGCTTGAATGGTGGCAAGAGTGGGAGCCCATTTGGATTTCTGCTTCTCGAGCTGGAAAGCGAGTCTTCCAGCGCTACTGGTCACGATGTGATGTTCCCTTCGACCGCGCTTTTCCCAATGGTGAATGTACTGGCTACAGCAGCGCGAAAGGGATCAGCGCCATACAACGAACTCTGGATATGACCCTCCAAAAATTGCATGACCATGATTTTTTAATGATTTACGGAGAACATATTGACAATATTGGTCATAACTTTGGACCCAACTCAACCGAAATGGTGTTTGCCTTAAAGGAGCTAAACCGCGTCTTTAAAGGATTTCTAGATGAGCTGATGGACAAATATTACGAGATTTATAAAGAGGTAACAAAATTATGGCACTACATTTAGTAAAAGATATTCCATGCAAGCACAAAGTCAACCATGACAAGGTTGAAGCATCCTGGCACGTAGAAATTATGGATTCTCATGACTTTATTGTATTTATTTCCCACAGCTGAACATAATAATTATTAGCGACCACGGAATGACAGGCAGCGGCCCTGAAACAAATATGACATATGTTGACTTGAAGGATTACATTGAGTTGAATGACGTGATGAAGGTGCTCGATTATGGCCCAATTGTATCCATTGCTCCGTTACCAAGAAGTTTAGAAAAGGTAAAATCAAATTCAATAGCAATACTATCAAGTGCCAATTGACAGACTCAAATTCCGATACTGGAAGCGCTAAAATGACGTGCTATTTGGTAGGTCTATGCATCCTTATAAGCGAATGCCCGGAGTGGACGTGTACAAGCGGGATGAAATTCCAGAAGAGTATAATTACAAGAATCACCGCTTGGTCCTTGATATACTGCTAGTAGCGCAGCCGGATCATTTTATTCGTGGATTCTCAGCGTTTGAAAGATACTCTCGAGATAGGTCCTACCAAAAACAAATTCCACCCGTGGATCCTAGCGTCGTGTATTACGGAGGTTGGGGGCTACAAAATTTTCGCATTTATGGACGATTAGAACTGAATCAGAGACAAGAAAATATGGTTTTGATTAACGTCGATTCTTGTATTAGGTACCCATGGTTATCCTCCCAGTATGCCTGACATGAGGGCGATCTTCTTCGCGAAGGGACCTGGTAAGTTTTGTGATACAAGGACTGCTGTTAATCTTAATTTTTTCAAATCTAAAATTATTGGTATTTGATTGGGTCACAGCTTTCAAGAAAGGAATCGTCCATCCTCCCATCCAAATGGTGGACATTTACCAGATCTTCGCTAAAGTTTTGAACGTGATGCCCGAAGCCAACAACGGAAGTTGGGATAGAGTGTCCGATATGTTCGTCAATGGTGCTGTCTCTTACTCAATTAGTTTCCGGAGTCTCTTCTCAACGTTGGCCTTTGTCTTTACTCTGACTAATCTGCTCTCTTGGCACGTATAAATGGAATCTCTTGTTGCGTTATTAATTGTTACTCCTTTTGACTCCTATTCAATATCCTTTACCTGCACTCTCATTTGAGCAGCAATATTTCCATGTAATACTCTTTCGTGATAAATCATGTATGTATAAACACTATGGCGTTTCTTTAGGTGGTCAGAGTTAAATGCCAAGAATATTTTATATTTTTGAAATTTAATTTATTCCTGAGGCTTATTATTTTCTTAAAAATTCTTGCGTGCTAGCTTTTTAAAAAAAAGTTTTTGTTACGCTATCTAATATTCAGGTAACAGGATTACCAGTCGTAAATTGTTATTTGGAATGTGCGCCTGTGCTATTTGAACGGAAGCCTTTGTGGCCAGCATGGATTTCCATAGTTAAATAATTATTAACTTAAGCAGTAGCATCCAGTCAAAAATTGTAATTAAATGGTAGCTACATAGGGCCTAATAACACAAATTCCAACGTACAATACTTAAAGCAATAATTCGGAATGTAATAGTGCGTTATTTCGATGAAAATACTGCTGTCCATTAAACTTAATGAAACGTAAAAATTTCACTGGAGCACACGCAGTTCCTCTGTGGAAAGTAAATTACATAAACTGAAAGAAAGGTACTAGACTAACGGACTAGAGAAAATCTTGTGTCTTGAAGAAATACATGTAAGTACAATAATGCCACAATACATGGGGAATACTTCTTGGTGTAATTTAAACTTTGTCGATTTAGTGATACTGGTAGTGGAAGGAAGATATGTTTGAAATAATAATTACTTCAAAATTCCGTATTGATCATAATTACTGGTACCTGGTGTCTGTGGTAAATCCGTCAACGAAATTATCTGTAGAAAGATTAAATAAATTGAATACTCGTCAGCGTCTCTGTATTAACGACTCAAAAATTGAATTAAGGCTAATTGTTTTTTAATTGGTCTTGACCTGGCCAGTAGTTCCAGTTAAATCTGGATCCGTTGTATTTTATACACGCAAATTTCTAATTATAGCGCGCAATCTATATTGCATTTTATAGGGTTTTTAATTTTTTTTGTCAGTATTTATTGCAACATTTTGAGTTATATTTTAAGAATTAAGATTTGGCTATAACAAAATCGGGCCGGTAATACAATAAGTACAATTTACCATACGTAACATTTCAAGAAGAACTATGCCGAGGAAGGTGTTCTTAAATACTTCTAATATATATGTTACATTTAATTAAGATTACTTGTAATAATTATACTGGGCTCTAAACTAATATGGATAAGTTGACCACAATTCGTCTGTTTTCTGGACCGCCAGCTTAGCTCAATGATCCAAAGCAGCCCGATACAATTTATAGTGTTCATATTTAATTCAAAACTACCGTTTCATGATTCATTCATTACAGCTTGATGACGCGATTGAACGCCAGAAGAGAGATGCTCTACCTTAACGTGTACGAGCACTATTAAAGCCTCGAATACACACTATAGGATTTCTATTTACAAATTACAAATTCCCAGCTGACTAATTACAATGCAGTACGTTCTCTCAAGACACATTCAGAACAGGTAATAGAAATAAAGCAATGGTGGTAATATTTATGTATACAATACTAAAGGAATGGAAGTAGGCACTAGACATGAGCCACTATTGTAGTCAATAGTGAACAATACGCAGGTAGGAATACAATTAGAAGGCCTCGGAGCTTGCCCGAACAAAATCGTTGTTTTTCGTACTTTTTAACTGGAAGCTTGCTTTACTCAGGTCATCAACACTCTGATTTGATCAGAGCGTTTGAATGATGTCGTATTTTTTGCGTAAGTCCATTTTCTGGCTCTTGGGGTCAAACTTTTTCCTAGCCGCCAACTTGGCTCTCATCTCTTGAGCTGTCATATTGAGGTCGAGGGATGTGTTGGACCCCTTCGTACTGCTGCTGGACCCCAAGAAAATGGGGGTTGGTGAGGGCGAGGCCGTGCTGCCTGGTGGCGTGGGCGAAGGGCCCATCGAGTCGTCGTCCATGGAAAATCCGTTCCGAGACTCCTTCTTGAGGGAGTTGTTCTTACTCTGTAATTTGTCAACATAAGGACAGAATTAGAATTAGAAGCCGGAT
>VNWX01000694.1:0-19261 GCA_009869905.1 Ceratophysella communis | reverse complement strand
CATAATTAATGGAGCATATTGCAGATTAACTCTGTGAGCTTGCCTTGGGCTCCATAAACTTCCCATAAGGAAGCAGGCACCGGAACTCGAATGTAAGCGTCCTTGACTTCATTGCTCAACGGATTGTACACATTTACGATGAAGCTCGTGTAGGACTCCGAGGCTGAACAGACGCTAATATTGAGTTGGTGACAGAACTCATTTGCTGAAATGACGACATCCAATCCTTCGGCTTGTGCTAGGGTTCTAGTGACAGAGACAGATAGATCTCACGTCAGTCCTTAATATCCTTTGTAACATGACACTGGACCAAAATTTAATTACCTACCTCAATCGGGAGTCAATAACCTGCTCACAAGCCGAAATTCCCAGGCTTAGACGAAGCGAGTAGTCATCCGTGACATGTTGCTTGGCCGTGCCAGCCACGGCATCGTGGTGTTGAGCAACAGCTAAGGGCTCCGACAAGCATCCGACCTTGCTCAAGGTTTCCTTGTTGGACTCTGGACCAGCAGCAAAATGCTTGCAAGCTTGGAGAAAGTTGTTCGTTTGATGTATAAAATATTTCAGGGCTGGGCGGGACGTGAAGTAGCCGGTCCAGAAAGCATGAGGATCGCTGGCGTAAGGAAAGAAGTCGTCTTTCTTCAAGGTCCAGGTCAAGCCAGCTTTGTGCACTTCTTGGAGGTAGCAAGATGGGGTTGAGTAGAAAAGGTTGACTAGAGATCCGTTGGATTGACGTGCATTTACATGGCTTTAATACAATAGAGTGATTTAGTACTCGATAGCAATGACAATATGTACCGGGTAAGTGCCACGTGAATAATTAAAATATAAGCAACCTCAAACAAGCAATCAACTCTGATGCTACCTAGATCAATCTCACTTTCTGTTTTGAACATACCCAATTAATTTATCCATGTTCTTGAACCACATTGGAGCCGACATGTACTGAAAATCTGACCCCATTGTCATTTGAACATTGCTAGTTCGATAAGGTGTGGCCCATTCTTGGGCGATTTTAAGAAAATCGTCAACTTTTTTATCCAAATTGTAGCCGAGCAGTTTTGGGTCATCCATAATAGGATCATCTCCGCAAACTGTGTCGAAGCAATAGCCATCGGGTGGATTGTAACCGTTGAATAGGGCTCCGGTGAAAAGCCAAGAACTTTTACCTGTCCAATGTTAACAAGGGGTCCGCGTACGTTAAAATTTTTTATATTTAGTTGAATGATTTGGCTCCTACCAATTAGTACACAGTTGGCTTGCAAATGGTATCATTTATAAAACTCAAAATTACTTAAGCAGGTTTACCTAAATTATCTGGACTTCCGCTCCAAATCGTTTCCATGTTTTGATTCACTTCCCGATTAAATTTATCCTGGTAATCCAGTCGACCGAAGAATAGACCATCAAAGCCCATTTGTGCAAAAATTGATGCCATTTCTCTTGAGTGACCAAATGGATCTATTTGCCAGGCTATCCGCGGCAGCCCACATTTGCCAAAAGTTTGGTTCAAAAATCTAAAATCATATATTTTATGACAGTCGGCTTTAAATTAATTTTGATAGGCTCAATTGATTAACTCGAACCTTAGACCCAAACTCATCTGATCTATGATTTCATTGTAATGAGCCGTGGCTTCATCGTTCATGCACCAGCCACCATTAATAAATTCCAGTTGTCCGTTCTGAACAAGAGTTTGAACGATGCTCTGCGTTTTGGCATTCTGATTCGTCCACCATCTCCAGAAGAAACCCACTTCAACGTAAATGAAGCGACGATCTGGATTCTTTTGAAGTTCTTCAACGACGGAGTCCAGTATATACTGAACGCCGGCATTTTGTATATTATTCTTTGCTACTCAATTATAAATACAATTTTGCGGCATTTAATAGATAAAAATTAAGCGATTAGTAATTAATTATATAGACATTAGATATGCAAATGCAGATGCCAATACCTCCATAGTAGTATTGATCCACAGTTTTGAGCCATCCCATGTCATCGTGGGAATGTGGGATCAAATGAACGTTTAAATACCCATCCTTTGGTTTTGGGCAGCTCTGTGGAATGCGCCAGATTTAAATTTAGGAAATTGGAAATTTCGGTATACTATTCAAAGCCAATAATTTTTCTGAAATGGGTGTAGTATGCCAGCAGTTACAAGTTGTAAGGTTTAAAATATATGATATTTTAGTACCTCGTATCCGCATGTTGCGAATGAACCTGTAGTAAGTAAGCCCAATAATATGAAGATGATACTGCCCATTTTACAGCTAAGCTGAGCCCGCTTAATACAGTTTGTCACTTATTAAAACTGTAAACTAAACTGAGCGGCAGCTACTAAGCTTGTCATTTGACATTAACAAATAAATACGACACTGAAGCCAAATAACTTTATTGAACAAACTACACACCGTATAAAGCTTATACTATGAAGAAGGCTCGTTATATTCATAATGAGGGTGCTTTTAAATAAAGCTGAGTTTGATTTCAACGCAGTAGACCTAAATTGATATGAAAACGACAAGCAAGGCGTCCAGTTACATTTTCTATGCAATATGCAATACCAGATGAGCTCCGATCTATTTAGACGTACATTTATACAACGTTAACATTAGGTATGTACCTGTACCTCACTTGCTGTAAAAGTCTAAAATGAAACGCAACTCTCAAGAGTTGGGTTAGAGGTTATGGACAACTAGTCCTGATAAAATGCTTTTGATGAACAGGCACCAGCGCAGCACGAATGTGGGAAGGGCATTAACATTAGCATAATAAAATTTTGAGCTTAAAACAACGTCTGCTTTTGACCTGCTAATTTTATTTAGGAAAGCCTAACAAAAAGGCATGCAACTCATTTAATTTGGAAATAGGCATGAATTCAAAATACGTGTTGACTTTTCTGAATTTTTATTTCAATAAAGCTATGAACATTTCGTAATTTGCTTAGACCATTATTTTAGAAATTCATCATTTCAAAAGGTTACAGGTTTACATAGTAAATAACTACTTTAGCATCGGTCTACCTATGTATTTTTAAATGACGATTGTCGGAAGTACAATAGACGATTTTGATGCCTTAGAGAGACCCTTTGACTCCTGATCCACGTCGTTTGTTAGCTAAAATTAAATTATAAATTTTTAGAACAATAAGCATAGCAAAGATCAAGGCAAATAAACAGAGTAGTAATGCTCATACTTTGTTCAACTCTTGAAGCTCCGCATCACTGTATTTCTGGCTATTGGCCCCTTTTGTGAACACAACAGTGCGTCCACCGACAACTCGCCCACTGTTCTTCAGAGCTTCTTCTTGCCTGCAGTGCTCCGTTACACAGCCTTGAGCATTTTGAAGCTCTAATATGAATATCAGCGAAAACAGAAGAATGCTAGAAACTATTAAGCCCTTCATGATCCGATTATGAAATTTCTAAAATTGTTAAAATAATATTTCGAAAAAGTTTCAAACTATTTAGGACTACAGTACAGTAGCATAAGCTTCTAAACGAGCAAGGTTTTGGCTTTTATATGCAGGAAAGTTGTGTTTCTGCTGTTTTACTAGCTGTTGATTCTGTTATTTCCGTTTTTAGTGGATAACATTCTGGTAAATAAAGTTATGATATGAAGGAGCTATCTTGAATTGAAATAAATATTTTTATCTGAAGAAGCGCCAGCGAGATCTAAGATTATGTAATCCCTGAGCTTTTCCTACAAGCTAGACCATAACCCTGACACTTCCCATCAATACAAAATGCGGTTTTAGTTCACATGATAAAACTTTAAAAGTTCTACAGTTTCAGGATTGATATTGGTAAAATACTGCAAGCTATAATCGTTTGAATTATCTACAGCTTTTATGTTTTTTAAAGAAAAATTTGAATCGGATACCGATTACTTACATTGGCATACCAAACTTATTATTATTATTTATTATGGTTCAAAACTGTCTATCTGGCGTTTGCATAGTTCCTTTTCCTTAGGTCAAGCTACGATTCAAATATGAATTAATCAAATACAATTGAAATGCATCTCACTCAAGTTCAGTGGGCATGCAGTTTTCCATTTTAAATTATGCGTCTAAAAAATTAAAGAGTTTACGCAGCAAAATGCCCTGAACAAGATAGCGTAGAATATGAATATGCTTTCAGATGCTAATTGAATTCGGAATTTTTATTTTTAACCAATTTTAGACCCGTTGACGTTGACAGAAATGTATTATGAGAACCTTCATGAACTTACAATGCTCAGCATGAGTTTATTTCAATCAAGTAAAATACAGATGTTTCTAAAGAATTACTTATCATCCACTTTATCAATAAACTCGTCAACCAAATTATTCAATTTCCGGCCAGAGAATTTTCGAATTCGAATGAGCCAAGAAGCATCCTCAAAGTCGTGCATAATCCGAAGAACCACAGCTTTCACGAGCTTTTTCGGGGTCAGAGTGTTTCCATATTCAGAAATGACGCCGGTCAGTTCCGCCTCAGCAGCAATGTCCACACCCTGTCATGCAAAAGTAAAGTATTCGTTTACTATCTGGCCATCCTTATGATAATTTATTGCATACAGTATTGTGTATGATACCTGAAGATCAGCATAGAATTTGCTCTGCTGCTCCTGGTTCAATTGACGCAGTTCAGGCTCCAGTTTCTCAATTAGTTCGTCATCGAAGGTTTGCAAGACTTGTCGTGCCTGTGAAAAATGGAGTTTAATTGTTTAAATTAACTGTTCTTTTAATGAAGATAATATAGAGGAACGATACCTGTTCAATGATTTGTTCCGATTGTGCATCTCGTTTCCTCCTTCCTCCTATGCCGCTAATTCCACCTTGACATCGAGAGCATGCTAAGCAAACATTGAACTTTTCGAGCAGGACGACTATTGCAACTACCAGCAAAATACGCTTCATTTTGACTTGATCGAAACAATATTAGCAGAAGCCTTACACGAATTTCAGGTGGACATGCAAGTGCAGTGGCAAAGTTTCAATGTCCAGCGTTTTATTAATATACCCGAGATTAGCCAATGGTTTTCCTGTCGTCAGATGTCGGATAATCAATTCCACTTCCGCTAAGCTCCTTCAGACTAATCCCAAGTTTCCCGGAAATCCAGCTTGAAATCTTACCGATAAACTAGTTACCTACTATCAATCGAATTCGAAACCCTGAAACCGCGGTCGGTGTAATCTAGTTCTCGGTGCCTTATTTACGGACAACGAAACTGATAGGTACCTATTGATAAACCACAAATCGCATTTATTGTTACAAAAGCGGCCGGAGAAAGCATAGCTTTCACGCTTAATGTCTCATGCTGATATACGTTGAGAAATTAGAAATATTTAGGATTATGCTGTTTCTAAGCGGAATGCATCAGATTTTAAGACTTATGCCAACATAAAAAATGTATTTCGCGCTTAGATTTCTGACCTGTCATTAAATTAAAGCTCAGTGCCCGTTTAACAATCAAGAATGTGATATAAATAATTTCTTCTACTAGAATTGACATTCATAGTTCTCATTACTAGAATTTTTGGGTATTTTATTCCAAATAAACTGGATAAACGATGTCTGTAAGGGCCTCGGCCATCATTTATCGGACAATAAGCTCCATAATAATAATAATAATAAACTGGATAAACCAATGAATTGTTATGCACGAATTTACTAATAGCTTTAATAAACAGTTCTAGGTAAAAATGTACATGATTATTTGTCATCAATTTTGTCGACGAATTCCTGAACAATATTTTCCAATTTCTTCCCCGAAAAATTTCGAATACGACTGAGCCAGGGTGCATCTGCGAAATCGTCCATAATCCGAGCGACCACCGTTTTAACCAATTCTTTGGGGCTGAGAGAATCTCCGAATTCCGAAAGGACCCCGCTCAACTCAGCTTCGGCCGCGATGTTGACGCCCTGGAGGTCAGCATAGAACTTGTTCTTCTCTTTTGGAGTTAAGTACTGGAGATCAGGCTGGAGTTTTACGATCAGCTCGTCGTCGAAAGTTTGAAGAATTTCTCGGGCCTGAAATTTTAAAATACAAATCAATTCAAGTCAATTAAACCGTGCTGTAATACTTCGTCTAAAATTCCATAAATATATAATGATACTCACAGCTTCAATTTTTTGATCAGACGACACATCCCTCTTGCGTCGATAGGCGCTGACTGACCCACTGCATCGGGAGCATGCTTGTCCCACGTCAAAACTGACGAATAGGACCAGAATTGTTCCGACGGTAACTTCTATAAGTTTCATTTTTCATGCAAGTAATGGACAAAGAAGACACTGGTATTCGTGTGCCGGACAGGATTAGCTCATTTAGAAATTTTACCCCGTTATATAAACTTGAATTTTCGTTCAAGTTCTTTATGCCTTTTTTTTTGTTGACAGAATAGGACGGAAACCGAAATCTCCCAGTTTCCTTCGAGTCACAAATTAATCACGATCACGAGGAAAGAACAAATCGCAAAACCCAGAATCCTTTTGTCAAGTATGGTTATCGGCCCTACAAATAATAACTCGGGAAAAATCCCTTATCAATTTTCTCATGTCATTCCTGCTGCTGATTGAATTCCAAATGCAATTTTTTAAAATGAAAACTTCTTGATATTTGATAAAAGTGAGCTCTTTCAATTTGCAGGGTACTTCTTGCTTTCACATCATGAAAGAAGATCCTAAATGATTTCAATTCTGAATCGTTTTTCATATCTAAAGAGAGTAGAAATGCCTTCAAAATCTTAAAGAAAACACAATCTTAATCATACTCTCTCTGTCACTATGAAGAATCATATTTTGATCCAGCTCTACGGCAAGATCTAATTCGGAATTTAGAAAACTATTGTGACACTTGAGATCGCCTTCAAACCCCAAAAATCATCGCCACTCTTCTGCATGAGCCGTCTGAATATGGAAAGTCAAATGTAAAAGATCGGTTTGGAAATTTACTTAACAGAATTCAGAAAATTATGAGCGAAATTTACAAAAGAGAATCTGGGAAGCGCTTGGCGTCGAGCCCTACCGATTTTCTGAATGTTCTGCAACATAAAGGTATCAGAATGATGACTTGAATTTCAGATCTGGAAAGTCAGGGTCCAGGAAGTTTGACTCTGTCAGAGCTATACTTACTACTAACATGCAATTCTACCAAATAATGCACCAAAATGTTGGTCGCAGAGTCCTTCCAGTATTGAAAGAGCATCTATTTATTTCCCAAATTCCGAATGTATGGTACATAACTTCATTCTACTGACCATGATGGCCTTTAAGGTTGATCGGTCGACCAAATACTACAGATTTATGACGACCTTTAAAACAGCTTCTCACCCTATCCTGTTGCATTTATATAGTTCTTGCAAATAAAAGCACATTGACTGAAAAGAATGCATTAGTAGTCACAGTCACCGATGTCATAATTTTTAATTCAAATCAATTTCCCGGCGCTTTAGATACATCTAAGCCTGATGAAGAAATATTGGCAATTCATAGTTAAATATTTGTGTATGCTCATTGCTTATTGGCATTTAAACTTCATCCACTCGCTCAATGAATTCTTCGATGAGGTTCTCGAGCTTCTTGCCTGAGAATCCCCTAATGCGTTTTAACCAAGGCTTGTCTTCGAAGTCGTCCATAATGCGAGCTACAACGGTCTTCACAAGCTCCTTCGGGGTCAGGCTAGTTCCGAATTCGGAGAGGACACTGGCCAGCTGAACTTCAGCCGCAATGTTGACACCTTGCAGGTCTGCCTCGAACTGTGCCTTTTCCTCAGGGGTCAGGTATTGTAGGTCGGGTTGAAGCTTCTCGATCAGCTCGTCGTCAAACGTCTGGAGCACGTCTTTGGCCTGGAATTTAATTTTAAGTTAAATGTATTACAGCTTTCCAGAGTTATAAGATGAGCATTGATTAAGATTCATACTTGCTGGAACCTGTCTTCTGTGGCGGCATCTCGCTTACGACGCCCATGATGGTGGTGAGTATTGTGGCAATCTGCACAGCCTTGACCCGAGCCCAAGTTGTCCAAGATGACAACTGCGCCAATCAGCACGACCAAAAAATATTTCATTTTCTATGGTACGGCGGATGCAGACCAAAGTGTACTTTAGGAATGCGTAAAAATTTATGCTCGCCGGGACTCAGTCAAAAGTACGTTTTATACCGACATCTTAAAATTCGAAAACCGGTTTAAAGATACGAGCTTCTTGAGTTTTCCTGAATAGATTCGCGAATTTGTGATAGGTTCTGTTTCCGGAAGTGTGGGTTTAAATCTAAATTCAGATTAAGAGTTTGTGTATCGCATTGCATATCGCATCTCAAATCGTGTACCGGTTTTTTAATGTTATGTGTGGTTTTCTAAAGAATTTGTAAGATAATAATTATTTTTAAGAAATATCTCAATGCGGAAAAAAACTTCCAGGAACGTTTCAGTGTTAGTTCTTATCGATATGTGTTATGGTTGTGGCTGATAGTGGATAACTGAAAATCGGGTGAAGGAAGGAAAAAGCACAAAAGAAATGTGAAATATCTGTGGTCATATTTTGATTAGGCTTTAGCTTTTAGATATGGATTACCAAGACCTGATACTGTAAGTAAAGGTATGTTTTACCTCTGATTCCCTGGGTTTTGCCATGTTGGAAATTGGATTCCTCATTGTATTTGTACAAAACTCTTAAATGTTGAAAATGAAAATGTAAAATATGAGTCTCGTTTGACGTGTTGATGCCTAACATGATCTCATTAAAAGTTTTAGATTTATATGCGATCTCTAGGCACGATTTGTTGAAAAAGCTCAACACTTTTTGCTCTTTGAAAAATTTTTAACTTTATATAATCTGGTGAATAATAAATAGTTCTGGACCCAATGGAAGTTTTGAAAATTGTTAATTAATTATCTACGACTGCAAAATCGTAGCATAGGTTGGGCCTACTATATAGCTGGCTTCCATTTCAGTTACTTTCAATTACCAACGAACTTGTCAATCACTATCCGTCTCGAACTCTGTATCTAATATTTAGCTCGAGACATCATTTTATTCTTACTCCCAAATTATATATTTCGCACGGAGTAAAATTTTCGATTTATTTTTCCGGAATTATTTTTAAATATTTAATTCCTTCAGTTTTATGACAATGAAACAAAATAACAACACAGATAGAAGTTTCATGACAGATGTTTTCAGCAAATATTTTATTAACTTTTAGTAAAACATGTTGTGAACTATATTGTAATTATAGTAATATTCTATAAATTTATCGCAACCATCGAATCATCAATTCACAAGCATAATTAATTTGTTATCCGTTAGATTTAAAGAGCCATTTCTCATTGGCATGGAGCTTCTCCAAGAAAAAAGAAGATTCCTAATAAAATTGTCTACGTCTCGGTATCATTGGCGATTGACCCCGACTTCCAATGAATCGTTTTTGCACTAGACTATCTCCATCTCCATAAGCCTGAGGCACGTCCACTGCCTGAAATTCATCAAATAAATAGTAGATAAGAATGCACGTTTATTAATATTTTCTAAATGTTTTTTAAATACCGCTTGGTACGTTGAATAATCCAGGCTTTCTGCATCCCGCTTACGACGATGATGATGGTGCTGATTGTGGCAGTTTGAACATGCTTGACATGTAATGAAAATGTCAAGAGCGACAAATATGACCAAAGCTATGAGTAAAAGCCGCATCTTTATTACGCTTATGTCCTTACTGTGAACCTATTGGCGTTGCAAAAATTAAAACTTTACTGGAAACTCCTTTAAGTTTGTAATTTATTCTTATGTCTGAAACGCTAAAGATTATCGTAATATTTTCATCGGTTTTCCTGCTACGAAAAGACACGTTAACCAAAATCGCCATTGCCGCTAATGGAGCCGAAGTCAAAGGTTCGATGAAGAATTTGGATGAAGAAACCTTATCACTTGACCGTTTGTTATATACCTATATAATGCTGCATGGACGTTTGATACAAAACCAGATGGATTAAATCGTAATACTGAACTTTGCCCGGTATTCATATGATACCTGAATAGATACCATTCGTTAACACGGCATCCTGTTCCAGTTGAAATAAAAACCATGATCAGCCACAATTTGATAGGAATCGATAGCTCTTTTACACGAAATCCGTATCAATTCTCTGTGACTATTCCGGCATAGATTAGAAATACTACCATCATCCATCTTCCATGCTATTTTGGGAAATATTTTTATAATTTCTGATGTTCTTTGTCAAGCGAGATTAAGCTTCACGTTAATAATGATATTTTATCTAATTTTTACGCCTAAAGTCATATTTTTACGCAATTTTACAATAACCGGAGAGACGTATAACAGATCTGTAAAACGATGAACAATTAATGCCAACGCAATTTCAACACTGGGACCGTAAATGAGACAATTTAATTCGACTCCACAAAAATATTCTGACTAACACTTTTGAATAACATGTAATGCTTTATTTTCCAATTTTAGGGAATATCTGAATCCGTACCACTATGTTCATAGCATCAATTTATTTAGTATTCAATTCATTGAAACAAATTCTCAAAATCGGACTAAAAATTACTACAAATATTATAGGCCAAATTATAATACGTATACAGATAGATCACTTTCTATCGAAATCTTCTTCTGCTTCCGTGTGAAGATTCTGCTTTGCCCGAGCCATGTTCTCTTTGGCCTTCAGGAGCTGCAAATACGGGCACAGAACATTATAAATCCGTCGCAAATCTTAAGCAGCAATTCTAGCATTGAATTAAATTAGATATGCAAGGATTTACCTGAGCCTTGGCCAGTTCAGGATCAACATCTCCATGAATGAAGGTTTTATTGGAATCTTCACATGTTCCACTAATTTTACAACCCGAAGCAGGACAAATCTGAGCACTCACGCAGATCACGAGAACGAGCATTGCTAACAAAATATAGGACTTCATGATTGCAACTGCAGTTCAATTTAGAAACAATGTTTCATTCCAAAGCTCAGGACAAATCTGCGTGGAAAGCATGAAAATACAAATCCTTATAAAACTTCATAACGCTAGGGTTTAGGGACGAAAAACAGAAAATAAATTGATTGCCATAATCGTTATTTCGGTTAAAAATACTTTATCATTTAAATATCTTATCTCAGACCAAAATCCGGCTAAAAATGGTTCCAGTTCCAGGGTTCCCAGATTAAATACTTCCCTCAATAATTTTCCTGAAGCAGAATTTCCGCGATTGAGATAAGTGTATCCTTAACGGAAAACTTACTCCGTCATTTACAAATTTAAGCTCGTTTAACGCCTTGGATTTTAGCTCTAGTTTTCTCGTAGCGTACATAAGTACGTATATAGTTTGAGGTCGATAAGAATGTCGAGTATGTAGTGCGGTATCATAAAGACTAAAAAGATCTCATGTTGATTTTATATATTGTATTGTTTTATTTGACATATTGTTTTCCAGAATTCAAATTTTTACAAAACCTGAAACTATTTACTCTGGATGAGCTTTAATTGTCATCTTGATTTTCTCATCCCGATTAGCATAATTTTCGTAGTAGGAGCGGCATAAGGCTGGCCAGAAGAATTTCCAGGTTCTGACGGTAATGCCCACCTGTGCAAAACAAACGCAGAAAAAGTAGACGTACAACCAGCACCCTGTAATTAAAAGTTTCGAAATTAAAACTGATTTCAGGAAATTTTATTAATTGTATTCCATATTCGAAGCCTACCATTTTCCCACAAGCACTTTGTTAGATTAAGACAAGCTGTAGGATTCAGGACAAAAGAAACGTTGACCAAAATCGCCATTGCCGCTAATGGCGCCGAAGTCAGCGGTTCGATGAAGAAGTCCCAGAACATCGGGTCAAATTGCTGTTAGAATTTAATCGATTAATGAATGCGCAACTATTAATTTTTGATAATGTACATCAAATGTTCTTCCCTAACATATTTAGCATCCAAACGTCTCTTCACGTGGCTCCCAAGCATCTCTATTGTAACTTCAACGAAATTTAGCATCGCCCACATGAAAATTGCAGTTGTAACTCCATGCCAGATGTAAATGAAAATGAATGTGGTCAGTGACGCCAACATCTTCTTGGTGACAGTGGAAGTTAGTTTATTGTCAGGGTTGAATCGCTCGAATGCTTGAGCAGTTGGGACGTAAATATACCTAAAGATATAATATTCTCAATCAATCGAAATTAGCGTACTTTTAAACCTTTTCGACTCACCTTACTAGAAAAGCATAAAGCCCCTTATCAAAATTCCGCCAGGCATGAGAATACCGATGAACATGCCCAGGACAGCTTGGAAGCCCACCAGGGTCGATTCCGTCAAATTCAGCGACACACGATGGAATCCCGAAAACGACGCCGATCAGAAGCATGAAACATTGAGCTTAAGATAAACAACCAAGTCTTCGTTTACAACCAACATAATATGCTATTTCTATGTATTTAGTAACAAATAGTACTCAATGCACGCACAAACTCCATAAACAATCCCAGCCAAAGCCCAGCAATTCAGTTTCCCTAAAACAGCAGCAGTCAATGCCAACGGACGAATATACAAGAAATGGGCTGCCAGTTCGTATAGAATCACCCATACTGCCATGCGAAGAATGTTTGGAACAAGCTGGAACAAATTTCGACAACTGAATTGCTGGTAACTACCATTCGTTGCCGCTTCAACCTGCAGAATTTCATATTTGCTGTAAAAAGACTACATTTCAGTAGTAACAAATACACGGAAGATCTTACATCTTTTTCAAAGCGATGATAGAGCACCAGAGGTCCACAGATCACCAGTGGAAAATAAAAGTTGTAATATAACAGAGATTTAAACGACTGGACGCAAGTCAATTCCATTGGTCGATTCCACGTTTCCATACAGAAACTGACGCATCTTGATACGCTCCAGGAAATCGTACAAATAAGCAGGAAATCAGCGCGTTGGCTTCGGTCGTAAATTTCATCCGGGATTATCTATATGTGTGAAGTAAGGTAAAGTAAGGTAAGATAAACGCACATATTTGTGCAAAATATGTACAGGTTTAACCGGCTGTCATACTTATTACATAGTTTATTGTTCTGCAAACTGTAGCAATGGCAGATCGTGGTTTAAGGGCTTTAAAATTTATTTTAGTTGACCTTACGCTTCGGACTGTTTTGAACCTACCAGCTCAAAGAAAGGTCCATAGGTCAAAAGAAAGAATTGTCCGATGGTATAAGCCCATATAATCGTCTTGCTCCTTGTAAACATGAGAAACCAGTTGACCAGTGGTAGACAAAAAACGTAGATCGTTGCATAAATTCCCAAAACCGTTGGTAGAAACGCCATGGAAAACAGTGTTGAAATCAGTAGCCATCTCTAGTTCAAATTTCAAGCAGGATGAGTTAAAGCGCTGTTCAAATGCTCTAAATTCCAGATGCAAAATCTACTATATGTAAAGAATGGCTACCTACCTTCGGGTACATCATTCGGCTCAATTGGGATATTTGAGCGTATCCGATAAACCAGAACAGTTGCTTTTTGAAGAACAGGTCGATGACAGTGACATCCCAGGTCACGTCTGACTTATCCCTCGGTTGATTAATAAACGGGCCGGGTATGGTCAACCATTTTCGAATCAAATTGGAGTGCTCTAAGGATCAATGCACGTAGAATTAAATATGCGGGTACAGAGGAAAAATAACTGTAAAATACATGAAATTTGAAAACCGAATTAAAGTTTTATTATTACGTTATTAATTATAATTAATTACCTAATGCAGCTTCAAAGATCTCGTATGTGGCAATTGCAATTCCAGTTATCCAAATGACGCCAAAACCGAGCCGTGCAACCAAAATAGTCAACAAAGTGACGAAACTCCATGAAGATTCAGATTTTCCGGAAGATTTAGTTCCAGACGCCAACGCTTTAGGAATTTCTCCGGAATCGGAAGTGCTTATGTTGCACGACATTGTTTTATTAGAAGTTAACGTGGTGCGGATATTTGGCTAAAGGGTATCCAAATTTGCTAACTAAAATTTTAGGTTTACCTGTGCGTGCTTGACATGAAATCAGCAGTCAGCACTTTACATTATAGTAAAAGCACGGGAGGGGCAATAGTGCCGGAAGCGGAGGAAGATAAATAACCGCTTACGCTTATCAAAGTCGGAAACGGGTTACAAGCTACGAGCGTCATGCTAATAAGTGAAAATTATGTTATCCATTTATATTTGAACAAGGAAAAGAAAGGTTTATGATTTACCGAAATTTCGGTGTAGGGCGATACGAAAACGCAGTATTTCCATGTATGTTTTTTTTCTTTCAGAATTTTAGTTTTGACATTTGAATGTTAAATCCACTGCAAATCAAAATGCTGTGCATCGGTTCATTTTTAGTTTTGGTAACGATTAGTTCGACCTACGGTGCATCATCTACAGATGAAATTCATGAATTGCCTATTTTCTTGCCGATTGGAGTGTTTCCAGGAGTAAGTTAAGAGCTTTACTACAATTAGATTACAAGATTTACATTTTTGATATTTAAAAAATATATTTTTTAACAGCAAGATGTATACTTATGTCAAGCTCTTCAATTGAGTGAGATCCAAGAATACTACGTTCGTAAGTCCTGTTTTCAGCCGGACTTTAACATATAGACAACAGTTGGAATACTTATTGATCTACAAGATTTAAATACCTAATTTTTGGTTTACTAAAATGTTTAGTCTCGTATGACGTACAAGCTTCGTCCAATAATTTACATCATATCTTGCTCTTCGGCTGTACTGGAGAAAATCCTTACGCAAATAACGATTACTGGACTTGCGGGAGTATGAACTCGCATAAACATTCTGAAACCCAAATTCCTCCTCGATGTCCTCAATTGCAACTGTTATATGCCTGGACACGGGATGGACCTGGACTCGTACTTCCGCCAAATTCTTCTATGACAATTGGTGGAGACAGTGATATTCAGTACCTCATTTTAGAGGGTCATTATAAGAACCCGGATAATTTTGATTCGGTTTCTAAAAAGCGTAAGACTTGTATTCTAAAAAATTTACGGATAATCTTGGGTTTATTTATACGCGGACATTTTTTTTAAATTCAGAAAGTTCGGGTGGAGGTGGAGGTGGAGACGCGGACGAGCCTATACGACAAGGCGTCATTTTACATTATACTCTGACGCCGTAAATATAGAATTATAAATACAAAACCCTTCAATTATTTTATATAATGTGTCTCAAATTGTATAGCTGATCTATTTACCGTAATTAGACAGCCCAAAACAGTGGGTATATTGCTGATTAGCACACTTGGAACGATTGAACCCAAATCGACAACTTGTTGGGACGTAGTGTCGGCAATTGACGAAGATGTCAACTTGCACCCCATTTATTTTTCTATTCATACGCATTCATTGGGTAAGAATAAATTTTAGATTAAATATGGAAATGTTTTTGTTCCGTAACTTTAACCCACACTTTTATTGAGTTCAGTTTAAAAATTTAGCTTGAATTCCAATTTCTCTAAAATGTGCATTTTATAATAGGCAAACCATCTAAAATAGCAGGCAGGTAAATGATAGCCGTTATTTGTTCCAGGTACACGCGTTTCTGGCTACAGAATTCGACGGAATAAATGGATACTGATTGGTTCAAAGGATCCACAAGAAGCACAAGTACCTTACCCGGTGGCACGGAATATGACAATCCGTCAAGGCGATAAACTGGTACAAATAAAGTAACAGCTTGAATCCTAAACTGAAATATGAAGGTTTTATTTTCTATGCAGGCTATCCGATGTGAATTTCGAAGTGACAGAACAACGATCACGAAAGCCGGGTAAAACTGCAGTGTTTTTATGGATATATGTCATTTTTATCAGGATCGATTTCAGCTTCAATGCAAGTATATGCCATTATTTTCTATTTGCAGGGACAGGTTCGAAGACGAAATGTGTAACTTTTACATCATGTACTGGACTGAACGCGGAGCGGATATTTCTGAGAAGGTGTATTACAGAGATCCAGCCAGCGATCCGAATCCGGAGGAATCGGAGTTTTTAGTCATGTTGTCCAAATAATTGAACACGAGGTCAGCGACTTTTCCATTATGTACATTGGCTTTGTTTGATTTATGTATTTATCCAAGAAACGTGGAAGCAAATAAATAAAATCTTTATGCCAAAAATGGCCAAGATGTCGGATGAATAAAACCGAATTTCCTGTAGATTATGGCTACAAGTACAGCATAAATGTAAAATAATAGCCTGCATAAGTAGCTTCGTGCACATCTCTTCTTCGAATGGATCATAAGGATAGAAGGGATCTTAGTGTCGGATAACCTGTTGTCAAGGAAAATTATAAGTACTGCTTAACCCCGAATTTGCCATGGCTGTATGCATTGCACTTCAATTATTTCTTGAATACTACACATAAGACCAAATATGCAAGGAAGAGCAGCCGGACTAAATCATTAAATTTAAAAAGTCATTAATTTTTGATTTTTAAAAGACTGACAATTAGCATCAAGATCTAGATTAGGATTTTTCTGGCAAGTCCGACTTTTCGAAATACTCATTCTGCTTGCCCAACAATTGACTAACAGCCTGTTCTTCCCGTTAAACGTGAAGGGGCACCTTCTCAGGCTTATAGAGGCTATATAGGCTTAATCTGGCTTAGTAATTCCTTGTAATCAGAATCAATAACATGCTTATTAGCTCTTTCCATGGACTCATTTTGCATATTTTATATTGAAATTTCATCATGAATCAAAACTTCAGAGAGTACATCAGTCCAGAATAACGCAAGGACGGAATACATCTTTAGCCGTTCCTGGTGCTGCAGTTGTCAATCCTTCAGCACGGATAAAAAATTGTTCGGAAAAGGCGTCTACAAAATAGAAGTCTTGCCTTAGGGATTGATAATAAAGACGTCGTTACGAGTCTCGGATTAGATCGTCTGGTCTTGAAATTTCAGCCTTATTTTTCGACACTCGTTAAATAGATTGTATGAATCCCGTGCCCATTCATTTCCAGTTTCGTCCGTGCCCGTGTAAGACAATTAATTTGAAGTCGCTACAGAACAATAGTTACGTGTGTTTCTAAGTCTCAATGATTAGCTTTGTTCTATAATTTCCGTTGTTTCTCGTTTCCAAGTTCGAAGTGAGGCCCAATCAATGAGACAAATGGTCAATTCGCCAGTGAAATGTTCGCTAAATGGCACACTTCAGTCTTTGTCGTTATTGAACACCCTAATGGGAACCTCCCGGATTGTCCAGCTTTCTCCGTTGTTTCAATATTCCAAATGATGCTCAGGCAAAGGCCAGGTTGAAGTGAAGTAAATGCGCGTTTCGTGAGTCTCGTGGTATTCACATAAATGCTCAGTTCAGCTCAGATAATGATGTTCCTATTGATTTCTTCTTTGGCTGAAGACTAATGGTAAGAGCAATTGTCTGGCATGTTCCAAGTTCATTGTTCAAATGCCAATTATTTCCACTATGGGTGCTCAGCTTAACTCGCACGAAGTTATAAGCTCTAGGTACCCCTGAATTTCTGTAGTTCATGCTAATTAGAACACGCTTCAGTGATCGTGATCAATCCGAAGTTGCATGCTTTAATTTTGGAATACCAGAATAATGTATTGTCCGCGGCACGTATGCAGGGTATGCCAAGGACGGCGTTTGTCGATTCTTTGAATAGCTCAATTAGTATTCAGGCCTGGTCAATCCGCAAATGGTCCAGTAGAGCATACTCAGATTATAATAATTATACTTTTAGTACGATTTTATTAGTTCCACGATAATATGTTTTATTTAATTAAGAAACTAATTTGGTATTGATATCAATAAATATTTTCTACATAATTTATGGTATCTAGTATCTAGGATAGTGACTCAAACTATACATTTAATAAGGTACGAACTAAATGCTATTCATCGACTAGACAATACACTATATACATAGCACGATTCGGTTTAGTAGCGTTACCACCAAATTATTTTACAATCAATAAAATAATTCTTAAAGTATTGCATATTTACTTTTAGATTCATTGTCTGAGTTTTAGATCAAGCTCTTTTACATTCGTCAACATCTGTGCCACAATACTGGCAGGTACTTCTCGTGTAATTTTAGACAATGCAAAACCCCGCTAACCAAATCCATAGGAAGGAAGAGCATTACCACAATAATAGAATGACGACTTTGCAGAGCGTTATAAACTATAAATAGCAAATTTATTAACCAAATACAAGTTTGGAGCCTCGAGTGACTCAGGAAATCGTGAACTCATGCTTTCACCCTAACCGCTCACACGTCACGCTTTCACCTCTCTCCAACCGGCTGCACATTTCCGTAAATGCGTAGGCAAACAGTTTGGAGAAAGCATTCCAGTTCCATGTCATGATAAAACTTAATAAAGCTCTCCTAATGCTCAAAAACACAAACAAGAGGAGCTCTAATCTCGATATTTCCAAATAAAATAGGACATCAAACGACTCTCAGCAGGAAGTCAAAGTCAAAGTTTTCATGCACTGGTGCTCAGATCAAAACAAGTTTATAGATTTGAGCCTGGTGACATCAAAATCAAAAGTTCATCTCTGACGCTAGTTTGGAGGCACGCTTTTCTAATTCCGCTCAAAGTAACTTAGCATAAAAGACATAATATTTGCTAAGAGCAGATTAATGTTCCCTTTTAATACGCAAAGTCAAAGTCAAAACAAGATACTTCAAATCTTCAATGTGGTTGAGCAAAACACTTCAAACTTCTGCCTGCAATTCATGCTAATAAATACGCAAAATCAGCACATTTGCTCTGCAACTTCAAAAGAAGAACTGCGCACGATTTACAATTTTCTATGAATCGTTTCAAGAGCACTCGATTTCGAAATCAGCTTAAAATGAGTGAAATGGTAATGATCTAGTAGGCTTAGGAGAGTGCTTCAGCACTTGGAGCGCAAATGTCATAATGTCAGCTCAGCACAGACCACATCATTCTCGAGTATGCATATGCTCTAAACTAAAGCCAAAAAGTCGTGAATATTGAATATAAATACAATATTTCCTGAATGTTTTTAAGGACGTTGAACGTGGTGAAAAGCAGGACAAGCGTCAAGGGTGAAAGTAAAAGAGAGTTCAAGAGCCCCCTCGAGTTACAGCTTACATCATGCTTCGCTGGTTGTGTCCTATTTCAATTGAAAAAGCAGCCATGCCAGTAACCTGAACTTTTATACGTTTCTTCTTCTACTCTTATTTCCAGTTCTGAGCAGATCTTCAGCTTACGGA
>VNWX01000693.1:0-19273 GCA_009869905.1 Ceratophysella communis | reverse complement strand
CAAGAAGCCCATGCAGCCATAAGCTGAGGAGCAGTGGCTAATAAATGCTAATAGAACTTGTACAAACCCCAGCGATTTTTTTCTAAATATTTGTCAACACATAAGATATGAGATTGCTAAAAATATACTCGATCCATTGCACTTGGAGTGAGTGAGTGTGGATGACTCTGCTTCTACTACTCATGGAATACCTACCTACCGCGTGTACACGTGTTCTTAGGCTGGGCCAATTTTTCTGCTTGTTCGACGAGACGCGGAATTAGAAATGCAGCAATATCAATATCATCGACTTGTACCCATAACGCCCAACAGAAGCCAAATTGTCAAAGATCATAGTTGTGCAATTGCAGGTCATCAAACTATCAAATCTCTGCTGATGATTCAGAATGCTTGAGGTACCCTCCTCAGTTGTTGGGTGGGTTGATTGAAGTGCAGTTCGACGTGTAGAGATTTGTTTGTTTGTAAGCACTGATTAGAGTTGCGTCTGTAGTCTTTTGATTCGTTGTAATACGAGCACTTCCCGGATGGGTCGAGAGCCTTGACTTGAGCAATTGCTTTGTTTGCAGAGCAGTCAGGAGAGAATCCGGACTTGAAATGGAATGGAACTAATTCCCTCCCTCTCGTCTGTCGTTCATGTCAATTAAGAGTTGGAGATAAGAAATTGGTCACGTACTCCTTAATCTCGAGGCTCTTGGTCCTCACTCTAATCTCCCTTTAATTTATTTACGGAAACTAATCCCAGAAACGGAATCCGATTCCGTCACAAAACTCCCGGCTCCAGTTTCGCTCTCAGAAAGGTCCTCCATTTAGCAAATAAGATTGTAATTAGATTTCCAAAGTCCTGACGTCCGCAGAGGTATGACAAGGTAGAGCGGATCAGGCCACAGACCTCCAGTCGGAGCATGAATAGAAAACCGAGTAATGATCCATTCAACCTGGTTCTCATTGTGATTTTTCCCATTCGGGAATGAAGAAGAAAGTGTCGGGAAGAGAACGCCTGGTGGTTTTACGACAACTCTTTTCGCAGACTGTATTTTCCCTGGCCATCGCTGCATAACAACGGTACGTATACCCCGTTCATTTAATCAGTTTCTCTTGTTTTGCGTTCGCCAATCACCTACACATTTCGATACCGATTAACTGCCTGATCTCGCATGATGTCATTTCGTGATTAGTCTCTTGACGAGTTGTCGAGATTCAGTGGAATAACGAAGGAATAAGTCAGCAGAGTGGAATTGGATGGAGAAGAAATGGGAAAAGTTTGTCATGTCTCCGGTTCTCTCCAATTGAATTGGAGCAATAGTGTAATGGACTTGAGCCTCCATTTTCTTGTACAGCCCTACGTGCTGGCATTAGGAACATTAGGTGATGGATGGGCTCAATACAAACTCCAACCACCACCGCGTGCCACCGGCTAAGCCACACAGTCAACTAAATTGTGTCTAAAATGAAAACATGCAGTGGTTGTAAAATTGAAGTGCTCATAATCTCATTTCAGAGAGTCGTATGTATAGTCTTAATATTGCCCCGTCTCCATTTCTCCTGTTTGCCTAGGCATACTCCGGAATTATGCGGAGTGTCTCTGACATTTTTCGGAGTTCTGAGCATCAGAGACTTGTTGTAAATGGAGGAATTCCGGATTTGAGACAGACAGCCGTCCAGGATGAAACGAGAGAGAAAGTGGTTTGGAAGCGTAGAAGCGTTTCCTCATATCTCATGCCAAGCAGGCACATGAACTTCCCGTAGTCCTTGTATCACTTCTATGACCCCCACCGCTACTCCGCCCATTCAATTCAATTTTATGGAACTCCAGCTATTGACCACTCGCTGCCATAAAAACTGAGCTATGAAATCAATTATTCAGGCAGTTTGACGCTTTGTCGTCTTTCCACTCTGCATTGTGTGGACGTCAGGTTCCGAAGAACGTGTTAATCGTTCCATCAGACGGCATCTCAGGCAGGACCAATAGCAATTCCGTTACGGCTATTGAGCACGCTCATGTTTCTGTTGGACACTTTGATTTGAAGTGCGAAGACAGAATTGGGACACGGGCCTAATCCAATTATGTGAGAAGGAGTGGGTTAAAATATTTTGAGATTAGAGTTAAGATGATTGGGCGGTGGGAGGCTCATTGTTGGAGCTCCTGTACGGAGCAGAGAGTATGGGACTTGTTTGTAAGTGAATTTTGTCATCCTTTCAGGATTATTAACCCGGAGCAAACAGGTTTAGGAGGAGCGTCTTCCATTTCCTTGATATCAGTGTATCAGGTAGGCTGCCGGAGGAGACTCGAGGACAATCCAGACAGCACCCGGCTCATCCATCCGAGAGTGAAGTGAGTTTTGTATTTATTCAAGCCCGTTTCTTGGTCGAGCAATCCAATCTCCTATCTCTACTCGAGCGCGCGGATGTGGAGAGCTACATTGTACATAATATTATGCGGATGATGTATGAGTGCCTCTCCGCGTAGTTATAAATAAGTGGCGCCTGCTCTGCTTGCTCCTCCTGTCCTCCCAACACCCATCACTCGGTGGCTAATGTACTTTCATAATAAGAACCCGCCCGCCGCAGAGCCAGGACCAGCAAGTTAGTCTCTGAATATTTCAGCAACACGGCAAGACTCACTTTACACTTGACGGGATCAAATGTTAAAAATTTAAAAAGTCATCGGTGAGGCGCTTGAGTCGAGTCGAGCTCTGCTTTCTCCGCTTTCACTCTCCATTACGCTCTTTACCTGCTTTCTCCGTCTTGGCTCCGAGCCGGCCTCTCAGTCTCAATTAGGAGCACAACCTCGGACCCAATCTGGAGCGCTCTCCTCTCATTCAGCCTCCCAGCCCTGAGTTCATAATGCCTCATGACTGCCCTAATCCGCCGGGAGAAAGTTGAGCTAACTCATGTGTTGCGGTGAAAGAGGCATCAGCTCTGCTCAGCGTCCCTGTCCCGCCGGCTGCCTACAGCGCTCGACTTCACTCAAATTCCGTAGTCGGTCCTCCTCCATTTGCTTCCACAACTTGTTTGCTGCTGCAGAGGAGTGATGACTAAATTTATCATTTGTCTCCTAAAAATATATTAGCTTGGAGATAAGATAGAGTACGGAAAGTTGCTCGGCGTGTTGACAATTCCAGCAGAATCCCACTTCTGGAGTGGAAGATATTTCTTGTTTCGTGAGGGATGCGGGCAGGCGTCTGCTGATTGATACGATACAGGAACAGAAATACTTACGAGCAGTACTTCACAATCCAGAGCATGCTCCACAATGGGCCATAATTGACTATCTCTATAATAGATTAGTCGGAATGAATGGGAGCGTGTTCACGGATTCTGTGGAGCATGTGTTTGCTTTCCAATTACTAATCCGATTTAGAAATTAGTCGGTGGGTGCTCCTTGTTTTTCCTGATACAAGTGGTCTACAATACACACATATGCGTTAGCTCTAGGTTTTTACTTGTAGAAATTTCGAATTCCTTTTGATAGATTGTCAACTGTGCCTCTTGTGCAAAGTCTGGGATGAGACCATCCTCTTCAATGCTGTTTGCATTGTCCATTGCGTCAGTATTCATAAGTGATATGGACTCAGGTCCTCCTCCGTGCTTCACCTCTGCCAGTCTATTTGCACAGGCCGAGGCAGGATGGAAGCCATCGTTTTATTATTCATGCAAACTCCTTTACGGGATGTGAGCCAAGGTTAATTGACTTTATCAATAATCAAAGAAACTATCGATTTCATCGTTGAGTGAAGTCCAGGTTTTCCCTGAGAAACAAAAAAGGCTTGCCGACGACGGAACCATTAGCCTATCATTTCCTGTAAATGCTTCTCACCCGTCTAATCACGCACAATCGCTATCCTATAAAAAAAGCTCTGGAAACAGTTACTACATTCCTAGTAAATGACTGTCTACGTATGTATCTAGCAAGCACTTTGAATAATGTTTTGCTTCTCCAGATCCTGGGCTGGATAGGAGGAGCACTCACCCGCCGCTACTTCTGTATCCCCTCGAGATCTGCCTCTTATACTTGAGTGGCTGGATATCGATATTCTTAACCCGGAGCCATTGATATGCCCAATTGTGTAACTCTTAGAATCCACATGGACTGCACTTAAAAGTGTTTGTCTGTTAAGCTCGTCAACGCGACCCTTCCTTGTCCGTCGTATCTAAGAAGATAAGACCTTTGGCCGCTTTAATTTATCAGCATTTATGGACCAAGTGTTATTGATAGATTCTTCTACATGCTTATCCAAGAAGGAATAGTGCCTGACTGACGCTGACATTGACAGCTCTTTGCAGAAAAAAAGTGCAGGCTGGAAGACAGACAGGTCAAAGCCGTGACAGGAGAGTTACTCTAGAATTGGCAGTAAAGTATTGTGGCAGAAGAAAGACGCTTGAACATTGATGTAAGGCTACGAGCAGCAATATCAGGAAAAAGACGTAGAGTAACTCGTGGACTAGGACCAGGGATTTGGCGTTATTTCCGAGTCACGGCAATTGTCCTGTCGCGGTAATGAAGTGGAATGGAAGGAGCGGCGAGAGAAGGCAAGAAGTGCTATAGGAAGCAGTTCGTATTCATCTGCCAGTCCAAAATTGGAAACACAGTTTGTCTTCATCTTGTTGGTCGAAGATCATGGATCTGAGGACAATGGACTGCGGAACTGCAGAGCTCCTGCACTCCCTGCCCAGACAGAGCTCATCCATAATGCATGCCCAGTCAGCACCGTACCTTCACTTATCATCACTTATCCCCTCTCTGTCCCCTGCTTATTTGTCCACTTCGAGATGACCAGCAGACCCTCCCCGCCAAGTGAACAATAGCTAATAAATCCCTCCTGCTCCGCTCACAACGAATTTGAGCATTAATCCCGGACTCTGATTACATGCTCCTCTGAGTTTTTCCAAAGAGATTATCTGTCATTGAGAGGACATGGGGAGCTGGCTTCCAGTGGTCCTGGCACGGGGGCTGCACTCAGTTCCTCCAACTACTCTAATCTGGCCACAGATCAAAATCATATTACCGTCCACTGATATTGATTTTGCATTTTCGAAGTGTAATCAGCGGGAAAGATGGATACTCCTTAACCCCTCTCCCTTCCTCGGATACCCGATGCTCCGTGGTCAATCGCTACGCGGTCAGTTGGGCGTGGTCTAATTTGTCTCAATTTTATACGAGTCAAGATGCAAGACTGACAGGTTGTGATGTATTAGCTGGGGTATCATTTATAATATTCACAATATGGAAGATAATTGCGGAGCATTCATCATTTGAATAATTAACCCATGCAGGTAAATGCATTCAGAGTTGGGCTACTTTCATGAACTTTCATGTCAACAATTGCAAACCATATGACACATGGAATGACGTCCTGGTTTATCGTGTTCATAAGTCGTAGAATCGTGTTTAGGTCTAACTTTTCCTTGTGGTTTGAGATGAGAATGCTGTATTTACGGTCAGCAGTGTTGACTTTTCCCCTGTCTTCCTGTCTACAATGTAGACGAGAAGAGAACAGCGCGGGTTGGCTGGAGAGCCGGGAAAAGGAGTGTTGCACATTCCTGTGTATGATAAAGCATGGAATGCTTTCACCTCTTCTGCTCACTGAAGCCGTCAAGGTGAGGAATGGGAAAGTGCTCTGAGCTCATACATGTCTACCGCATGTTTCGTGGACTTGTGACTCCGAGACATTGACACGCAATACGCAATGGTTCTCCCATATCAAATTCTCAAATCTGCAATAAATTTTATTTTCAGAAGGAGTCTGAACTCACTCAAGTGCAGGCCTGGCTTCCATGCGCCCGCGGTCTTTCCCGGCTGAACTCTGCATATTTTATACAGAACTGCTGGGCTGCTTTCTCCAACGTCCAGTTCAGTTGGAGAGCTCGGCTGCTGGAAATTGTTTGTAAACAAAAGGATTGAGCAAGGAGTCATTATGTCCAATTACCCGTCCATAATTTAGTAGTGGGAACGCAGAGACGGCTGAGGAAGTGATTCATTAGACGGAAGTTTTTTTTTCAGTGAATGAGTTGGAGTCTGCAATAAAGATAGGATCACTGGAGCTAAAAAAGGATTGGGATGAGCACAGAGAGCTCTCGCTTCATTAAGTCCAGCTTGGCTGGATAGAGCTACTCTGTCTTGGAGAATCAGACAGAATAGGCAACGACGACTTTGGGCTCTTTGTTCGGAAGCAGAGAAAAAAATTAAATAAAGTGGAGAAGACAAGATAAGCTTTTACCTTGCGCTCTCATTCATCTTCACTTTAATTCCTTTGTGGAGGTAGTTCTTCCTTCCATGGCTTGGTCACTCGACTCGTCCAGTACCTGCCTTGCTTTTATGACTCTTGCTCAAGAAATCACTCTATTAACACGAGTCTGCAAGGCTTGGCCAAAAATTATATTAGTAAAATTATATTATTTAATAACAAAGTTCTGCCCATAATTTAGAATTAAGTTCCATCCTCTCCAACAATACGCAGTACATGCACACAAAATATTAGCGTTAACAGATTATTGGATTTGCTATAGCGCCAGTGCTCGCAGCCTAAAGAAGTCAAGTCGTTGAGTTGACCTCTCTCTGATGCTCAGAGTCCCTGACTATCAGCCTGAAATCGTGCCCGTCAGCATTTCAGCAATATTTACAGATGAAATCCCCAGCTCGACGTGTATTGTGTTCCTTGCTTATGTAAACAGTTTTTTTGCAACTCATAAATATCCACCATTCATTCATTCGCTCGAACAATGCAGACTAGTTGGAGTAATATTTCCCTGTTATTATGGGCCTGTGGACAGGAGTGTGTGATCTGGGGTGAGAGGATTATCATGATCATTATGCCATTATTGTTATGCTCATCTCTATCTCTCTCTCTGACTGGTTTGTATGAGGAAGCCTCTGCCTCGTTCCTCCTGAATGACTCCCGTTTATGATTAATAAATGGACAGAATGAGGCTCGAGAACAAAGTTATCAGTGTAATTTAATTAAGTGCACGGCCTAGACTCATATGCCTGGAATCAAGTCAATATTAACATGAGTCCTCTCTCTGTTTCGTGGACAGAGAGACGAGCCAACTGAGGCTTCGAGTTCCGTTAAACAATGGAAATGAAACAAGCAGTTTGCGGTTCCTTCTCTGTGATGAGGGTCTGATTAGCCAATCTGGGAAATCTCTGTTTCTTTTCTTTTTTTTTGCGGCCGTGAGAAGGAGCTCATTGTGAAGCATTTTATTTCCATGAATTCCAGTTCTGCTGGCCTCCAAGTCCTAATTTCTAATGGAGGAGTAATTACAGAGTACTGTGTTGTGGGCTGAGATGAAAGAGCCCGAAACTTGGGAGCCAGAGAGTGCTCCGTTACATCAAAATGGTTGGCTAAGTAGCCAGACTCCTAATGATTTTATTTATTATAATCCTTGTTATGAATGCATTTTATGATGGGCAGATGCGGAGGAATGTTCAGGCTTGATGAAAGAGCCCGAAACTTGGGAGCCAGAGAGTGCTCCGTTACATCAAAAGGGTTGGCTAAGTAGCCAGACTCCTAATGATTTTATTTATTATAATCCTTGTTATGAATGCATTTTATGATGGGCAGATGCGGAGGAATGTTCAGGCTTGAGTGACGGCTGCTTTCTGGTTCCTCAAGTCTGCATTATTCTGCCGTACGTTTGTACGCAGACCTGAAGCAAGGCTGCTGGCTCTCTCGATCCCAGTGCAATTCACGAGAATGATCAATGATATCAAATAAACAGCTCTTGCTCGTGGAGATTCCTCATCAATATGAACTACCAGCAGCAGAGCAGACTCACCCACTCCCCAAACACCAGAGTCAAGGTTGCCACGTCTTAATTAGCCTTATCATCAGAAATATATTCAATCAAATAGCAAATTAGGCGAACATGCGTCCTAGAAGTTTTTAGGTGAAAATAACAACACAAAATTGAGGGTAATTGCGCCGAGGGCCGAGGCCTTGACGCCGTAAACTAACAAGTTGAATTTTTCTGAATTTTCCATAAAGCCTTCGGCTCGGTTGCATGGTCTTCAGACTAACACTGTAACTGAAGGCAAGGTTGCCCGTGGTTCTACCTGGAGCGGATGCAGCCGGGGATGCGTATCTGCAGAATAATGGTTTGAGTGAGTCTCGATAAAGGGCGTCTTTTTGGTCTTCGTTGTTCTAAAGGGTTCTCCTGGAGGCCTGCGTTTAATTTGGTCCTGATAAACTGAGATCCGAGTTGGAATTTAGGCTTCGTGATTTGGTCGGTGAGGGTTCTTGGGCCCTGCTCGCTGTTCATCTGTCTCCTCCACAAAGGAATCCCGTCCGAGTGTTTACAACCACAAGATGAGGAATCGGAATGCTTCCTTTCTTGCCTTGTTCTCGGGATCTGAGCAGCGACCAGCCGGAGGAACCCCGGTTTTTCACAATTCTTCCTCTGACTTGAGTCCAAATGCCTGAGCTTACGGGTCTTACCCATGCTCAACGTTCTTCGCCCCACCAGGGAGATCCGCTCTCTTGCAGTCGGAAATTTTACCGAACCATGCTGGCTCTGACTCAATGCTCCTGGAAAGTTTCCGATCCGTTTCGAACCTTTTCGAACTGCTGTTTTCCACTGTAACTACTGTATTACGCACGAGGTCAGCGTGGAGCTCGGTGACCAGGAATTTTAGTAGGCCATCTTCATTGGTCAGTGATTAACGATTTTACATGCTGGTAACCAGTGATATAGTCTGGCGATGAGAATAACGTGGCATTCTAAAATATAACATCACTTCGATGTGCTGCCCTGAAAAGTTCGAATTCAACTTTCAAGGAAATGGTACAGTGAAAAATGTTGAAATTTGATTGTTGTTGCTGGATGGCTTGCTTGACAACCCTGTTTGAGGGGAGGAAGGCCAAGCACGTTGAGAGAAACGCTGGTGCTGAGGATAGAGTGAAATTGCATTTGTTTTTTGCTGGCTGCTGGCTGCTATGCTGGTTCGTGTAGGAGAGACGGGTAATGTGGTGCTGCAACTCCAAGTCGTTCCTTCCCAAACCCGTGTACCTCGTTCTTCTCTCGTCAGTCTATTTCGACCTGAGCAGGGAGCCGGTTGTCGGCGTCCACAGCAGTGCTCTACCTATTTCTGGAAGTGAACAGCTTTCCGGAACATTTTCAATTTCTTCGAACAGTGAGTTTTTGCTTCTTTGATTCAAGTCCTAGGCCTGTCTCGGCTCGGGTCAGAAGCGACATGACAAGGAGAGTGCGTTCATGAAATATGCACGCCTGGCTTCCAAGTTCCGTTCGACGAAAAGCATTTGGGCCGGGTGACCCGGGGTCCCTGACTTGCTTGGACTAATTGAAGCGGACGAGCATGGAGACTGTTCGGACTCGAGACATGCTGGATGGGAAGTGATTTGGAGGGAGACGGGATGATTTGATGTGAAGGGTCACGCGAAGACGGGGCTGGTTTCTGTTTTCATTCCGCTCTTCCTCGGCCTGCGTGCCAGACGGGTTTTTAGTGGACAAGAAGCCTCTTCTAGTCAACTACTCCCCTGGTTCAGGCACGGAAGATGAGCTGCCCAGATAGGCACGAAGACTATTGTTCCAGAGACGTGGACTAGTCCACCGGCTCATTTGTTTTCCTTCCAATTGAACTGACGTGACATGAGTCCCTTGTTTTCCCGGTCGAGTTGACAACTGTTTCTGAACTCGGCCAGCCAGACCCGGTTGAGGGTGGGGGTAATGGACATTTCATGGCTAACTGAATGTACAAGTAAGTCCTTTCGGCTGACTTAACTGGGTTATTTATTGTTTCATTACGGTTTAATATGGTCATTTCCAAGCTAAGCAGACCATGGCTCCGCACTGGGCTCCATAAAACCCCGCTTCGGTCCCACCACCAAGGCCTACATATCTTTGGCCTGACTCATTCTGAGCTCTGCATGAAAAGCTCTTCATTCCCGGACTACTTTGTCATTTTCCGTTTTCCTGCCATTTTGGCCTCTACCTGGACTCCACTGTTCTGTGTTCTGGGCAGGAATCAAAGGGAAGTCTGAATTTCAAGCCAGGGTTATGCTCTGAAACTCCAAATGTCTGCCTCCAGTTCTGCATCCGCCTTTCAAATCAGGGCTGCTTTAGGGATCCATGCGGGGAGGATATGAGTTTAGAAAGAACGAGGCCAAATAAAGGCTCTTCCCGAGGCCTAACAGGCACCTGCCTGACTCACCCTTTTCAAACGAGCACTTCATGAAATGATGCCACGGCATAGCAGCAGTAGTGCATAGAGTGCTTCAGCGAAGCTTCTCTTTCCATTTAAGAATATTGTGCATTATTGGCTGACGGCAATGATTTGCTGGATTCCCAGTCTGTTCCAGCAGACTGAGCCGCCATACAGAAACGACCCAGCAGCCAACTTCCAAGCAGAAAGAAGAAGCCCGAGCTTTTAAGAACTGAAAGTTGTATGAGAGGTTTTTTTGACGTGCAAATCCTGGTTTATTGAGAATATTATTTGCATCCAGCAGACTTTTGTGCTGGAGCGGACTCGTCTATCTCCCTCCACCAGTCCGTGCTGCTGCTGCTGGAAAGGCTTTAATGGGACTGCCGACTCGTCCGACGACGACGTTCCTGTTAAGATGAACTCAAGCATTTTATAAAGTTTTACAAACTAATAAAACTTAACTTTTTTCTCTTCTTCTTGACTGACTGCATTAGACGGTGCTGGTGCAATATTGTGTGTCTCTCTTCTGTGCCTGGGAAGGGAAGGGTGAAGTTGAAAAGCTTCAACTCACAAACTAACTGATTGCTTGTAACGACTACATTAGGTATATGTAATTAGCTACGGAAGCCTTTTTTCTCTTCCTCTGCACGTCTGTTTGAGGAGCCATAAGCCTTGTCTCACACACAAACTTCTTCCCTCAACCCCAAACACAAGTTTACCGTCTTCTGCCTTCCAATGTTTGGGTTTGGGGCAGAGCTCCATATTTGAGCAGCATCATTCGTCAAACACACAGGAAGAAACTGTCCATACTCGTATATACATGGGCCCGAATAATGGGGCGTAAGAACGGAATTTCCGTTCTTTAGACTCACCGAAATTAGCAAAAATTCCTAGGACAAGGACAGCATTCCGCACACAAGTCTTGATGCGGTTTAGTGCCACTGTCCATTCCGTGGATTCCGCAGAGATTTGGTTCTGTTCCTAACATACGAAAACATTTGAATAATGTGATGATCTCAAAGTTTTCGTAATTTTGCTTGCAAAGCAGGTGTTGAATATTCGCTAATCGTAACTTTTCGAGGCCACAAATCTGCCTTGTGAGACAGTAGGCCAAGCTTACGCATTAGGCAGTGTGCCTGACTCCCCGGAAAAGGAAGCTTGGGCACGGCCCTGGGATCCAGCTAACATAAACAGACACAAAGAACTCCAAAGTTTCTTGCTGGAGTAATAACAAGGCGTGCATGCTGTATATGTTGATTTTCTGAGCGGTCTCAGACCTCATCCCCGTTGTTGCGGAGAGCTCAACTGCGGGCTCCATGACGTCCTGCCCGTTGAGTCATCACTTTCATCCACCCCCTCCGTCCCTTGCTCCGTCTCGCACCCCTGCCTGCGTCAACGTCTGAGAAGGACAAGGTCTTTTTGGCAACTGGGAGTTGATCGACGGACACCCCGGCAGGAGGCTACTGCGGTTGGGTCAAGAGTTCAATAAGAAAACGCGATAAGGGAGAAAGCTCCCCCGCTCCCGAGGGTGAGCTTGGAAGGGTCATCGCTGGTGGCTTGGCTCCCTGATGCCGCTGCTGCTGTTGCAATCAGACATGTCTCTGCACGAAAGCAGGCTTCCAATTTCGTCCTACATATGATAAGCGAGATGGATTAAAATGACATCATTCCTAGACAATCTCATGTAGCTTGTTCGTGAGATTGAACAAATGTAGTTCTTCGCACTTGGATCAGCATCTTATTACTGTCTCCACTTCCACTTACTCAGGAGTCAAGTGTCAAGTGTGTTGCAATAGACTAGCAAGGCGCATAATTATTGTCAAATTACATTGCATATTATGCAGCATGCATTGCTGTTTTTAGTCTCAAACTCAAAGACAGGACTCCATAGCCCGTTTATTTCTGGGAGTGACTCAGAGCTAACTATAGTTTTAAATTAAGATTTAGGTTTTGGATTAGCATAGTGCAGCAGAGACGCTCTGCTGACGGGTTTGCCTCGGCTCCATCATCAAAAATGCATTGGAAAGTGAAGTGAGAACACCATCCGTGAAGGGAAAGGGCAGGGAATTAGAAGAGGGAAAAGAAGAATTAATAAATATGTAATCCAAGGGAGAGAAAACATGGAATCGCTGCTCGAAGCCAGCAATAGTAGTAGACTTTGGGATTTAAAGAGCACTAGCTCTATAGCAGCGATCAGAGGAGGAGGGGTGCCGAAGTGCAAATGTAGGAAAGCCAAAAACTGTTCAACACGAACGTTTGTTTCGGAGGTAGTGCAGCAGGTAAGATTGTTGGGGGGAAAGAGCAGGGAAGGAAATGCGGAGAGACACACAAAAAAACTTGTTTCGCTGAGGATTTAGAATTCCGAAAGAGGGAACATTGCGAGGACACAGAGGATACATTCGTTTCCTCCACTGCCATTCCAATGGCGTTCCCTGAATATGAGAGCCTTGGCCTCATCCACAGGAACCCCTCCGACTAAAATAAAATATTATGAGCCTTCCTAGCCGAGGAACGCCTTCCATGGACCCTGCTTCCTCGCCCTACAGGGTTTCGGGACTTTGGGTTCGGGACTCAGTTCGATCTCAAGATCAGTGCTCTAAGCATAGTGCAGCGCTTTGCAATGCATAATCTGTCATTAGAACGATTTCAGAACGACGAGAGTGACCTAGAAGATGATATGACGATACGAAACAGACTACAAATTTTGGTCAATGGTTCAAGGAAAAAGCCGAGCCCAATTGACGGCGTATCGGGGTTACTCCGGGCAACAACGTGAGGACGCGAAGTTCTTCCTGCCGCCTGGGTAATTGGAGAGGGTCGGGTCGGGATGCGGAGAGTCGACGGTCCCAGCGAGACCACTGGGATATAGGATTAGTAGACAGGTCTGGTCTGAGGAGACCCCAGACTACCATATGCTACCTTCTGGAGGGCCCTGGCCCTGTCATCACTTCCAGCAACGTCTTCGACGCGGAGGTGTAGTAAGTCCGTGTTAGCATGGAAGATGTGTCCGTGGAAGGAATAATGGTTCGGAGGTCCATATATGGGCTTTGGGGAAGGCAGATGCATAGATCCAGTATCTAGTAATTCCGAGAACTGGCTGCATCACTTGTTAGTAGTATCAACAACAAGAGACTATATGTAATGTTCTTGACTAAAATGGAAACGGATCCCGTGTGCCTGGCTGAACTCATTGAGGAATAGCAAGGTGGACTCAAGGAGGTTGAGCAGGACATGCAACGCTGTCCTGAGACTTCCAGTGACCCACACGGGATTTACATGATCAACTGCAAGCATTCATTATTGATAACGGGTGGCTCTGAGCCAATTTGAAGTATTGTATTTAGCGAATAGTGGAGCTGAGTGAACACGAGCGTTATTCTTGTTCAGCACGTCGCTTCAAATGAAACGGAACAATTCATTAGAGTCTTGTAGAGGGTGAAAGTAGGAGTCAGAGCAGCAACAGAGTTCTGGAAGTTCGTTGGTCTCTTCGCATGTTTCCTACTCGACGAGATGCTCGCCAGGTCGAGATGGGTCTGAGCTGAGTGGATGAATGGCTAAGCGTGTGCGAAAGCACGTCTAAAAATAAGTTGGTCGCGAAAAGATGTGGAAGACGCGCACCTTGTTGGTCTGGAGAGTCCTCCTGTGTACAGGGAACAAGGAAAAAGAATGAGTGTCTGTCTGCCTCCTAACTTGTGTCTTTTGTATATCTTTCGAGATTTGGGGGCTAAGTTTGGGTAAATAGAATATTCATGGGGTGACGGAGTGTGGCGTCTCCGCTCCCCACTAACCCCAGCTCCCGTATTTGCACACTGCCTCCGCTTCGCTCTAAACTTGGATCCAGATTAGTATTTGTTGCAAAACAAAAGATTCACAGGCAGGCTTGTGGTAGTAGCGAGATGAAAAGATTCTTAGAAGCTCGAAGATGAAATGCTCGAAAAGTCTAAATAAATCCTAAAGAAAAATGAATAAGTAATGTAAATTTTGTACTCAAACTCAGCGGCGACGTCACGGTGTGTTTCTGCCAGGCTATCTCAAGGCAGAACCTGTGGAAGGAAACATGGATGACTCGTCCCGTTTCCGTTGTGAGAGCTATATGAGACTTTTCTCGCGAAGTATTTTGTTTTTTACTTCATTTCGCTTTCGCAGCTTTCACTTTCGCTCCTGCTTTCTGCTGGCGGATGAGAGTTCATCTCAGAAAGGAAGAAGCTCCTTTGCATACATAAATTAGACAGAGATCGAAATGGATTTTTTCATGGGAAGGCGGATTATTATTTGTTTCTGCTGAGGCTGGAGCTCTCTGCTCGACGGGGTTTTCGGCTCCTTGGAGTCGGAATGAGATTTTTATAGGTCATCCCTCCGAGAAATTGAAAAGTGTGACAAGGTAGGAAGTACCGGTCTGGAGCTGAGCTCAGGTGGGGAGTTCATTATTGTCCTCAGCACTGAGGCCGTACGAGTGTTGGGAATTGTACTTCTATTCAGTAGATAGTTGTGAAGGGCCGCGGAGCGAACATCACTATCTTTCCAGCCGCATTCCAGAGAGGCAGAGAAGTGAAAAAGCCAATTTCCGCTTCTTCTCCCGTCGTCGTCGTCCAGGGCTCCGTTTTATTTTTTATTATCCCCAGATCCAATCCGAGCAAATTTCTCTTCGTCTGCCTGGCCATGCTCTCTCTCTTCTTTGAGACATATGCTCTTTTGACAGAGAGGAAGAATATGACGAAACTCAGGCGAAGCTTCTTCTGGAAGACTGAGTCCTATGGATTTCTATGACTATTATTGTGTTCCTGTCAGCTGCACACGCAGGCAGAGCAGAGGAAGAGAGAGTGTCTGCGTAAAATAATTTATTCCCCATTCCAATCTCCTTTCACTTATCCATAAAAATTATCTGCACTCCTGGTCCCGGGCGTGGGAAGGGGCTGGAGTCCATTTATAGCTTTTCTAATCCAATTCCCATTCAGTCAGACGTTCTGCTTCTTGGGCTTCGGCTCTGCGACGAGTTCATCTCGGGAATCAGAACGTGATTTATACAGGGGATTAGTGATCTCTTGTCCTGCTCGTCTCCCCTTACGCGTTGGAGAGCAGTAGCAAATCGGGTTCGATTACACTTACCCCAGCAGTAGCACAAATTCTTGAGTTACACACAGTATGGTAATACCACACGCTCCTGCTCCAGTCTTACATGGGTAGTCTATTGTCTTCATAATAGCTCCTGTCTCATTCTGCTCTCCGCAGCTAAGCGACAATTCTCTACCTACGAATTTATGGAAACAAGGATTCTCGTCCTTAACAAAAGCAGTGTAATGAGCATGAGCAAGCATTTATGCCTAAAAACTCGAATCAAAAGTCGACCCTTCATGGACAAGCACTTCCGAGGCCGTTTCTGATTGTTGTCTGCCAAATGTTATCCTACAGAATAGTCATGGAATGTATAGAAGCGTAGGAGGCTTGAGTAATACCCGGGTATTAAGTCATATACTGAGTCCCTCGGATTTCGCCACTCTGTATGCCCTGAAATTGCATTGGAATCCTGGAATTTACATGTTTTTCCAAACTCATCATCATCGCCTCGGCCCAGAAGAATGGGCGTAATGGCCGGCTTTCAGTTGGAATTTGAATAGAGACGCGTTAGCATTTATTTGCCCAACGCGGCAGGCTCAGCTCACCGTTGACTAGGCCGTATCATTTGGAGCCCTTTATTAATTCCGTCTCCGCCTCTGTGAATCTGTCACCTGTCCACGGCTTCCTTCGTGGCCTAGTCTCCTAATACCTGCATAATGGAAAATGGGCCTCTAATGGAAACGCCTGAGTGAGAGGCCTTGCTGATACCGCCACTTAAGTCCATGCTGTGCTGCGAGTCTGTGTCGAAACTACACGGGCACCGTATTTGATTCAATGGAGCTACTTCCTAAACTGAGGCTGCTAATAAATAAAGTGCATTAGTTTGTATTCCACAAGACTGGGTCGGAATTTTTGGACGCATGATGTTGAATAGTGATGTGCGATATTTGTGTGATGGCTGAATGAGAAAGTAGGCTGTGGAGCTGCAGTCAGAATTCGTGTCGAATCGTATGGACGGATAGACTTGTAATCCAGCTGCCTCCACACACAGGACTGTAGTCAGACCTCAGCCGTAATTAGTTTATAATGTCCGCCGTTTAGAAAGATCCTTTTGAGTTCGGGAGGCTTGAGTTACGCAATGTAATAATAATAATAATGTATTCCGTTGGGCTGATGGCGTGAATGACTAGTAATGTGCTTGGTCGGGTTATTGGATACTCCGTGTCTCGTTATAATGTGTTCGTCGAGTATAAATTACAGCATGCACAATGGGGTTCTCTGGAGCTCTACACAGTAATGTCCGTCATGGGTTTTGGAAGGATAGTTAATTGGACGGATTAGCTGGCGAGCATCTTGAGGCCTTTGTGCCTTCCTTAAGGTTTCCTTGTTCCACGCTTCGCCAGCGTCCCTGTGGATTCTTTTCATTTTCACCTTGGCTTTTGAGTGGACTATAATTCATGGATATGCGAATTCCCGGAGCAGCAGAGACTACACACGGTGATGGTTCCGCTATATATGGTGTCATGAGCGTGGTTTGATGTGAATTGACAAGTCTTTCAGAGACCTGAGATAAGCACACCTCGTTGCCTTCGGATTAGGTGGCAGTTACAGTTGTTGGAGCCGCCTTCTTCCATCTTCTCTGTTTTCTTGACTGTGGGCTTTATTGATTCTTCCTTACGGCTTCAAGTTCAGTTGCCTCTATCGAAGATTACGCCGCTTGGCACACTCTTTGACGGGATGGCAATTTTTCTAACTCTTCCTCTCCAACACCAACCCTTCTCCTCTTTGTTCTCTCTTACAACAAAGTGACTCGGAATATTTTAACGGATTGAGTTTTTTCCAAAACCAATTTCCGCTATCGAGCGAGATGACTCGTTCTTGCGTAACTCTCATATATTTCACTGGCTGCTGCTGCGGTCCCAGAATCTCTGACAAACGGGGATTTATTCTACATATCTCTTCCAACGCCAGCACGAATTAGGCATAGTCACTCTGAAATGGGACTCAGGCGTCTCCGGCGCTTTTTTTTCATGTGGATGTGGATTAATTGCAAATATCTCCAGTTAGGCACGCTCAGTAATTAGTCGTGCCTTTGTCTGTAGCTCAGACGCCTAGCCTTAAAGCATTTAGTTACATCAGAGCAACTGTTGCAAATCCTTGATCCTTGATCCCACTGAGACACAGATTAGCATTAGCTTATTTACCAATTACCAGACACTTGGGATACGGGAAAGCAGAACTTCCGCTTCAGTGTTCGGTCATCCTCTTGGACCGAACACTCTACCATCCATCCACCGAATCGCTGTAGAGCAGAAGATGCCAAAAACAAGCGAGATTGCAGTTTGAATCGGAATATCTTATTTCCATCATGAAGTCGTTTCGTTTCCTTTTTTTAAAAAAACTAGGAACGAATGTGCGGGTCGAGGCCCTCTCAGTTTAATTCTTTATGGATCTAATCACACTTTATATTCCTTTATAATCCGACCACGACTCACACGTCTGCTCTGCGACAGTGTAAGTCTTGGCTCTTGGCAGCAATAAAAGTTAGATCGCGGAGTGGTTTTTTGGTCAAGGGATTAGATTTGTGAGACTTGTATTTCTTGGCAGGAGATTGTGTATAGAGCCATGGCTTTAAAATAAATTTTGCATGTTGACAATGCATACATTTGCTTGCTTGTCAGGGTTGGTGCTGAGCGACAAAAGTCGAGATGGTTGTAAACATGAATGAATATGGGATGCATGAATGAAGGCTTGGATGCTCATTCCCATAATTCCGCAGGTATAATGCAGAGTTAGCGGCTCATGTCGTCGTTACTCAGCGTCACCTGGGCTCATACTCAAGACTATATACGGCATTGGAATTATCCTGACCCAAGTCTCATTTCCTAGTCCATGCTCTCGGAGCTGGGAAGTTGGAAGACTGGCTCAGAAAGTTAAAAACATTAGCAAGTCCATTGTGCGAATTAACAAGAGTTTTCTGTACTTCTTTAGTTGCCAAAGAACCACCACGCCAGCCAAGTACAATCCGCACACAAAGTTCCAAAATTCCAAATACTGACAATGAGAATAAACTATCTAAGGAAATTACACGAGTCCCATTGTGCATGCAAATTGCTTTTACCCAAGCTTTGAATTTATTTGCTTAGAAAAACCAGTTATCTTCGAATAGAAGGTCGAACAATGACTATTGACTCTCTTTGTTATTTTTCAATATACCGAGAAATTAATCAAACTTTCATAATGGGCTCAGGAACTCAAGACGAGCGGCCTATAATCTTTCCGTTAATATAACAATTTATTTGTATTGAGTGACCCGACAGTTCTTCTTGACTTGCGAGTTGGCTAATTCAATGGAGGACTACTGACTCAAATCTTAACTGCTACTAGGAGCTACTACTAACAATATTCATGTCACGAATACATTATCCGGTGTCCAATTGACAAACTGAAAAGAAAACAGCTTTGCTTCTGAATGCTCCAACTTGAAAAGTACAGTGTACAGTATTTTGTGTGTGCTCACAATAGCCTATTTGAAATTGAAACGAGCCAACGACATGCCTCCTACTGCTACTCCTACTACTCCCATAATCTATTGATTCTCCGTTTCGTTTACTGTCTATTTCTCATGTGAGAGTTACATTCGTTATTTGCATGCCAATAGCTCCCATTATTCTGTCTATTTTCTTTCCAATGTTGCACATCTGCGGTGAAATCAATTTAGATTCAGGTGTCAATGCTACTGAAATTGCTTTGCAAACAATTTTGTCTATGACCTTGCGTTACGTGAAGCACAGAGCATTACATAACGAGAATTCTCATTACATAAGTTTCAGAGTGGAAACAGTAGTGGTCCTTGATTTGATTTCTACTTTTATGCACAAAGTCAACGTGAGCTTATGGGAGCTTGGAAGACGGCAGGGGTTTGGAAGGAATAATAATTCTTGTGAAATATGCCATGCCCATTCTTAGACCGGAAATGAGTTCAGCAGTTGAAGCATAAGCAAAGCAACTGACTTCTGTGTTTGGTTAGGAATCCGGTCGGAGTGAAGACAGCAGCGT
>VNWX01000692.1:0-19282 GCA_009869905.1 Ceratophysella communis | reverse complement strand
GGCGCTGAGAATCATTATGGGCGCTGAGTTTGTTCCATTTGAGTTAGGTTTACTCCGAAACGCCAACCCACAATTCTCAGCGCCAACTCATGATTCTCAGCGCCCAAGTAATTACAACCCTATTGGATTTAGACTTCGAGCAAGAGTTCTGCTGTAAACAATTCAATTTAAATTCGGATCAATGCAGATTCAAGGTTCAGTTCAGTTCGATTCCAACTCCAAGTATATTTCCTTTCCAAAACGAACACGCGTGGGTTCTAAAATATGAATGAAATTACGGCGATTCCAATAAAATCAACACTCACAATAGAATAACAAGAGTAATCCAAGTCAAAGTCCAATTCCGACGAGAAATGTACTTTGATTGGCCAAGACCTAAAAATCGCTCTATAATTGCTTTTTTTGTTGATTGATCCAAGGCTTGGGATTTCTTTGATTCTATAAAGCTTAGGTACTCTGGTATATGCCACAAATTTTATAAAGAATTTCAATGAATTTAAAACTTGGAAATACAGTGTTCATCGATCAAAAGTATTAGAATGTAATGAAAACTTACAAAATGCACACTTATTTAGTTGCCGATTAGGTTTTCTATTGATCCAGAGATTCTCAATATGCACACCCATTTAGTTGCCGATTAGGTTTTCTATTGATCCAGAGATTCTCAATATGCACACCTATTTAGTTGCCGATTAGGTTTTCTATTGATCCAGAGATTCTCAATATACGAATTGAATTGTGCCCGCACTTTCAAAAGTTAAAAATAATATTGAAAGCATTATTTTTTAAGGTAAATATTGTTTAATATAGCAAATGTTGACGCCACTCAAAAATGTTGTGAGCCGAAAATTTGGAAGCAGAATTTTTAAGTGACTTTAGGTGGTCTAGGTAAGTGAGAAAATCTGAAGATTTGGATACATTATATATAGGTACTTACAACATTTTATTAGCTCTTCCACGGAATAAGGTTTGAGGTTGACAATTTTTGATTTGGATACATATATGTATACTCTCTAATGGTTTATATCTTATCATCATTTTATGCAATCCGCTATTTCTCGAAATCGAAATTCGGTATCGTCTAAAACCCATTTTTATCAATTAATTGTAAAATTTTATCATTAGATTTGTTATTTATTTGCCTAAGGAAAGTCTGCGTAGAGCTGAAGGCTGTGTGCCAGCTGTTGGCCCCGAACCGCCCACCTTCAACTCAAGTCTACTCCGAGAAATTACCACCCACATCAAAGTTCATGAGAATGAGGTGGCATTTCCGAGTTCCGTGTTTATTTTGCTTTGATTTTTAATTCGCCAAATTCTAGTTTTTTTTTATTTAACACTTAATTTTTATTACGAAACAAAGAGCTGGTTGGCTCGTGGGTGGGTACTTCGGACGAAGTTGGACATTGTATGGTGCTCTGATTTGACTGCTCAACAATGGCATTCCGAGGTTATTTTTCGTCCACATCGGAAACTTCCAATGACAATGGGTCAGCCAATCTGGAGGTCATCAAGTTCGAGGGACGGAACCTCAGGCTTACGAAGCAAATTGCAGAGGGTATGGCGTATGGGTTATTTTTATTAATTTTGTATTGAATTTGCATGTCTTCATTGCGCGTTTTTTGCTGCAGAAATGCACACCGTCAACCGTATTTGTTTGGCATGTTGAGAATAAAAACTAACGGGATCACGGAAAACGTTTAATTCCGACGTAATTCTAAATTAAAATTTCAATGGTCTTTATGAACAGGTGGCTTTTCATACGTGTATCTGGGAGACTTTGGCGGTCAGATTGTTGCAGTAAAGGTACGTCGAATCACAAACTAACGGTAAACATCCGCATCCGGCGCCATATTGGAAAATGGCGACGTATATGTTCATAATGAATCGTTTGCTGTAATATTTTAGAAAATGCTAACCCCAGACAAGAAAGCTGTTCAAGAAGTTGGAGACGAAATGGAACTGTTGAGCCGCCTCGATCATCGAAATATTGTCAAGCTTCTCGGCGTGAAAACCAGTAATGTCGAGAATTATATTGTGATGGAGTACTGCTGCCCACTTCCGAAAACGGAAGGAAATGAGCCACTGGTAGGCAACGTTTTTCGACAATGTTGCAGTGCCGTGGAATATATGCATAATTTAGGAATTGCTCATCGAGATGTCAAGGTAAGCTTTTCGCGTTGAAAATTACTGGGTTGTGGAAGTTTCGGATTTTATAGGATAGCTTTTATTTGGAATTAATTTGCATTTTAGCTGGAGAATTTCCTGGTTGGTGCTGATGGATTTGTCAAATTAGTTGACTTCGGCTCAGCAAGTAGAGAAATTATTCGACCGAATATTGATTGGAACGCAACGCAGCGTGGAATTATCGAAGAAAAAGTAGCCGAGAAAACTACTCCAATGTGCGCTATTTTTTATTCCAGCCAATTAATTTCAAATTTTGTCGATTCGGAGCGTTTAATCATGTACTTTTGCTTCTGAATGCAGGTATCGTGCACCTGAGTTACTGGATCTTTGGCTGAATTATCAGATCGATACGAGAGTTGATCTGTGGGCTCTCGGCTGCTTGCTTTACTTACTGAACTACGGAACTCATCCGTTTCCAGATTCTAATAAACTTGCAATTATAAACTCAAAATACATTATGAAGAATGAGGATTGTTTTACTGCAATTATTCGTAAGTGAAGAATTTCGAACCCTTTAAATGTCGTGTGAAAAATGCACCATTTTACCGAACCGAAGTATTGAATTTTCAGGCGGCCTGTTGCAACCTAACCCGGATGATCGTTGGGGTTTCGAAATTGTACTTGAGCATTTGACCAACTTTAGCATTGCTAAGCTGGAATTCAGAAAACCTGTTGCAGTAGTTGTTCCGGAAACATCTAAACGGGAGGAGAAGAGTCTTTTCAGTTCTTTGAGAGGTATTTAGAAGTTTTGTATTGCATTAACTTTTACGAAGCAGATTTCAATTTCTAATTCGAATATTCAAACAGGCGGCGCTGAGTCATTATTCAAAAACATCAAAGAGAATATTCGCGAAATGACTGCTGAGCTACCCCCGGCTGTTCCGCCAAATCGCCCATCAGAACCGCCGTCAATTCCCGTACCTTTTAATCATCCAGGGAGCGTACAAGGTCAAGGCATGCCACCGCCACGACCTCCAAAGCCACCACCGCCGCAATCCTCAAGACAACCTGCCAGCATTCCATCGCACGAGATTCCTGACATTCCTCCGCGTGTCAATCGGCATAGTCCTCTCGAAGCCGAACTCATGTCAGCTTCAATGGATGAGGATACTTTTGAAGATAATAAAACTAGTCGTCCGGATCCAGTCCGAAATGAACCTGAAGCTGTTGACGTGCTTTTGGATTTTGGAGACTCTCCTCCGAGACCTCCGCAAGCTCAAGTACCAGCCCCAGTCAATTTGAACGGTCCTTCCGTAGACTTGCTTGCAGACTTATTTGGAACAACGACTTTGAACCCTTCTGTACCGTCGCTGCAGCCGCAAATGCAATCAATACCGCAGATGCAACCGACGTCAAATATACAGCCCATGTCGCAAATGCAGCCAATGCAACCGAACTCATCGTCAGTTCCTCAATCCTTCAATTCAGTTCCAGCAGCGTCGGCCTCCTCGCAAGGAAAAAATCTTTTGGATGACTTGGATCTCTTTGGAAATGATATTACAAGCTCGGTATGTACTATGGTTATGACGTCTCTCAGAAAATTCTGTAGATTACAAAGACATATTTTTCCTCGCAAGGAAAAAATCTTTTGGATGACTTGGATCTCTTTGGAAATGATATTACAAGCTCGGTATGTACTTTTGAAAAATTTGGTTATGACGTCTCTCAGAAAATTCTGTAGATTACAAAGACATATTTTTCCACAGATCCCATCGAGCTCTTCGTTTAGCTCTCTTACTCAACTCAAACCAGAGCGTATTGTCAAAAATGTCTCAACTCCAAATCTCACGGATCTTATTACTGAGAAAGAAAAGCCTGCCCCTCCGTCATTTGTTCCACCAAATAATAAGCCAAACTACAGTCGAACAGCTTTTGAACCACAAGAGAAAGTTGATCCGCAGAAAAAGAACAATTTGAATGATGTATTCGGGGAATTTCTAAAATCAGAAGGCTTCAACGTCTCATCGAGTTCTAAGAATCAGACAATCCAAGAGATGCGGAGACAGGAAATGGCCAGCAGCGGAATGGATCCTATTACCTTGAAGGTGGGCTTTAATTTTATAAGATTCTGACTTCCGAGTTTCACAATAATTGTGAAACTCGGAAGTCAGAATAACGGAAAATAATTATTATTTTCCGTCGCTACAATGCCACTTTTCTACAGATCTCTGCCTGGAAAGAAGGAAAAACCAAGAATATTCGTGCTCTCCTGTCCAGTCTTCATACAATAACATGGCCGGATTGTCATTGGGAAGAAATTAGCATGGCTCAGATGATTACTCCAGCCCAGGTCAAGAAAGCTTATCGTAAAGCTTGTCTCGCAATTCATCCCGATAAACAGGTTGGCAGTGAGCACGAAGCACTGGCCAAATCCATTTTTGTGGAGCTGAATGAGGCTTGGACCGGGTTTGAAGAGAATAAATAAATTATAATGCAGATAATAAAGCAGAATAATCACAATATACAATCCGTATCACCTATCAATCAGCCGAAAAATCTTGGTCCAATTTCTGTGTTTGATTTTCTGGCTTGGATGCGCAGTACAAAGCTTCTATTATTAATATTCTAAAAACGATCAAAAGATTCGTATTTTCATAGCTACCAATACAGTTTACTTGGCGTTGGCGTTATTTACACCAAACAATAACAATGGTGATAACTTTTGCTGTCTACATAATTATTTTGCATTCATACATCATAACGGCAATCAATAGAGCGAGTTTTACAAGCATCAAGTCAGTAGTATTTTTGTAGCTCTGACATCTGAGTTATTCCTTGAAGCATGTCAGTCGCACCTGGGAATAACGGAGATACGCCCGGATTCACGGACTCGGACTCAGGGTATCAAGATGTAAGCCATCGTTCGTTAAATTACGATTTCAGACATTGCATATTTGATATTCTGCTGATTAATTTCTGATTGATTCCCAAGGGTCTAATCATACCAGTAAATCATTCGGATTATTACTCGTCTGGAACTCGACTTCGATGGATTTTGCCGGTCGCTTCAATCGTAATCGGCCTACTCTACCTTGACCCGAAGAAATGTCCTGATCAACCCGCCTTGGCACTTCTTCTCATTGCTTTCGGTGGACTATGGATTCTGAGCAAGTTCGTGGGAAGCACCCGGTTCCCACCGACCGAGACAAGTCAACAAGCTGGACAGTATTTGAACGTGATGTGTGGCACTGTGGAATCTGTTCTGTTGGCTGTCCGATTCGTGGTCTTCGTGATCAGCAGCGGCCTTGCCTACCAACTTTGGTCCAAATACGATCCTGCTCTTTGCAATCCAGGGCTTTTCTACTACGTGCTCTACCAAAACGGCTTTCTCATCCTCTTCATGGCCCTTATCCCTGTTCTTATCTTCTATGAACGCTGTTTCAGCAAGCGAAAGCTATTGGAAACCGTTGAATACTGAATACTTTAGCATCAAAATGTATACCTTTCACTATGCTTCGAGAATAAATTGATCCATGGGATTATTCTAATGAAAAAAAATTCAAGTGAAAGCAAGTTTCACCGTTACCGTAAGTACAATATTTAAGTTTCTTTATTGCGCTCTTTCGCAGATAAATCATTTTCTAATTTACAATTCAAATTCAAGTGTTTGTTGATATCTTTGACCTTCTAAGCCGGCTGGGGCGGGGCAGCCTCGGGAAGTTGACCGCCACCATCATCTTCGTCCGCTGATGGAGGTTTGATAGCTGGTACCGGCTCTGCTGGCAAGAATGCGGCTATGCTGGCCGCTGTGTCAGGACCTGCTGTTGCTGCTGGTTTAATCTTCTTGGTAGCAAATCTGTAGAAGTAATTAAGTTGACAACAGCTCTTTGGCTTCGCGGCTTCAATCCTCATGGCTTCCTGTAGAAGAGCCAGTTCGATTCTTCGAGTTTTCTCAAGTTCTCGATCAATGGCTTCCTGAATGGCATGGCGGTTGAGGAGCGGATGCTGGAGGACTTTGATGAGAAGGCTGCAGTAGTCCCCTGGGGCTTTGGCTCGAAGACGAACCAAACGTTGTTCCATGATGTGCATACGCCAAAGGATCTTGTCGAAGTAGGTCTGGAAGCCTTCGGATTGAGCAAGGGCTTCTTCTTCAGGGGTCGGTTGAACGTTGAGCAAGCCTTGGAGTAATCGGCTTTCCTAGTGGTCATAAGTTAGAATTAAGGTACGGCGATACATCTCAAGAATAGCGTTTATCGAAGATAGCGTACCTCTCCATAGCAAGCACTGATAAATTTAGCCTTTCGTGCAATTCGAGCCTTGGCATCTTTCATAATTTGACGCTTAACTTCGATTTCTTCCTGCTTGCTCCTCGGTAAACCGTTCACAAGATATGGCGAAGCAAAGTCGACCACGTCGCTCCAAGCATCTTCGTCCTTCTTGGATTTGTCCTGGAAAGTTACAGACCGCTCAGCATCTTTTGGTTCGTTTCGAATTTTCAGCTTAACACCGGCTGACAGCTTACCTGATCACCATCTTCTTCATCCTGGATAAAGTCCAATCCACGCGGTTCTAGCTCATGGGCCCAGTCTTCTTGCACACGTTCAATTACAGTGGAGTAGACCTGAATTCATTCAGCATTTCAAACTATTGAGGGGTTGGTCAGAAAAATGCGTCTCCATCGCAATCGCAACTGGTACTTGTCTTACCTCATCTTCGGCCTTTCGAGCCAGATGAATGGCACGAGCTTGATCAATTTGAAGAACTTTCAGAGCCTGGTACTTCTGATGATTGGTCAAGACCGGAGTGAACGGGTCAACCTGAATTATTCAAAACTTTAGTTACATTTTGTATTCCTAAGGTGACAAATTGCATTAAAATTTGAATAGCTACCCGAAATTCCAAGCTCTGCTCCGGCGTAAAATCGATAGCTTCTTTCTTGAATCCTTTCATCACTTTAAAAAAGTCCAGCGTAGATCTCGTGAAATTCTCATCTCCGTAATGATAGAAAATATGAAATTTCCCATCTTCAATCAGCATGTGCTTCTCGGCAATGTCTTCATCTGCATTCTTGCTCGGATCTCGATGGTATTTCTCAATAATTCCAAGAATCTTTCGCTTAGGCCGATTCTGAGCCGTGTCTCCTTTGGCGTATTCCATCAACTGTTGGGTCTTTGATTTGGCCTCACTGGCTTGTGGCAAAGTTGAGCAGAGAACACCGCCAAAGGCTGTGAAGCGGTAGTACAGGAAATCGGATCGGTTCTCGAAGTGCTCCACCAGTCCATTTCTGACGACTTGTCGATGATTGACGCCCTCCCCATGCCATGAAGCGTAGTTAGTACAAGTGCCTGGGGAAGTGCGGTTTGTTCTTGCCGGACATGTGGATGTGCTCTGAAATCGGAAGAGTGATAGGTCAATGACCCCTTTACACTTTGGGTCTGTTTACCTCTTACCTTTCAGAGCATCCTTGCGTCCCTTTTCAAAGAATTCGTGAACCATTCGTCCCTTCTTGATCCATTTCCGTCTCTTCAGTTTGTCAATCCGATTCGAGAAGCGCTCTTCAATGTAGAGCAGGTTCTTTGTTTTTCGAGTCTTTCCATTGAATTTGATCACTTTTCGAATCATTCCGTCGGGATAGGCGTAAGGAGTGGCCAGCTCCACCATGGCATCACTGTATTCAAAGGACTTCTTGCCGTCTGGGTACTTCTTTTTGTAATCTATATGCACCAATCGATGAGGTTAGAAAAGGAAGCGATCTATTCGAAAATCGACGATGCCTTACCTTCAGCAGAAATGTGCATTTCCGGTACCCAGCTCACGGGCATGTCCAACATCATTTCCGGTGTAGGAGTTTCTTCTTCTTCCTCTTCTCCAAAGGCGCTCGTGACAGCATCCTCTTCCTCAACCTTCTTGGCCTTTTTCTTTGGCTCGACAAGGAGTTTCGCCCATTTGCTCGGATCTTCGAAGTCGTAGCTTAGATCCTGATAATATTGTCCGATTAATTATACTGCGTGGTGAAAGTCGCCACATTTTGAACTTACACCAATGCCGGGTCCAGCAGGGCAAGGCTGGATATTTGCATAGAAGTTTCGGTGATTGAAAATGGACTCGATTCCAAGAAAATTCGGATCATGAATCGGTTTCAGGGTTCCAGTAAAAGGCTCCAAGAACACTGGAGTTTCCACTTCTCGTGTTCCAGGTAGAATCAAGACCCATGCGTTGAGTTCGATAACCACCCATCGGGTCTGGTGTTGGGGGCTTGATATTTCTCTGAAAACGGAAATGATCTCTTTAAGGCTTGAAGCAAACACGTCTATGCCAAATTTTTTGCTACCTACCAGCGCCTCTTGATAAGCTTCTTCCCGTTCCTTTTCTTCCTGCTCTTCTCGTATTTTATCCTCACGGCCCTGCATCTTCTGCTCATACTTACTGGCAAATACTTTCTTGAATCGAAGGCGATACTTGCTCGGTGATACAGGACGAATGATTCGGTCTTCACGGTAGAATTCGTCGTCCTCATCGAGTGTAGTTTCTTCCGTTTCATCCTTTGGTGGCTCGATAACGGCCTGTAATCGCGAAATATAGCCAAATTTGAATTACCGAAGAAAATAAATTTGGCTTAAGTTCCGGTTACGTACGCCTTCTTTGAAATGTTCCTCAGGCTCTTCGAAAGTGTCTTCGAAAACGTCCTGGAAGCAAAGGGTGGTCACTTCCCTGCTGGCGTAACCGTCCACGACATACGCAATGTATCCGGCACCCAGAAGACATGATGCCACAATAATGGAATGCTCGAAGGCATTCGCTTTGCGGTCCTTGAAAACACTGAGATGACTTCGAACGTATTTGGGCTACAGAGAGATTCAAAAGCCTTAGCCGAACGAGGTCGTATCAGAAAGTTTGAACCGGTAAGCGAGACTAAACATACCACGTTATTCATCGGTTCCTGGAAATCAGGCGACAGGAAGTTCTGGAAGAAAGTGGCACAAGCCTGAGCATCGAAAAAGTCCCTACGTCCCAAAAGTCTTGGCTTGATGTAAGTCGGAAACAGCTTTTGAACTCCACATTCATTCCTGGGTGCAATGACCATAGGTCGTCGATCCGGGAAATGATGAGCAAACTGTTTCCGAAAATTCTCTGCATGCCAGAGGACTGCTTTCTCCTTGGGTGATACATGAATAAAGTTTTGTGGGTATTTCGAGCGCCTATTATTATGGGAGCAGAAATAATCAGCATTACGAATTTCCCAAGCCCCAATCCCCTGCCTCTAATCTCTAATGCATTAAATCTTACTTGGGATCAGTCCGATACTCATCCTCATTGAATCCAGGCATATTTTCAGGCCAAACGAGCTTGACTTTCGCGAGCATGTTGACCAAATTCTGAACGCTTTCAAAATCCAGAATAGAATCCCGATGAACTTGGAATTTCCGAGCTTCCGGTTCTGGTTCTTCTGGAATCGGAGGTTCCTGTTCTTCCTCCTCTTCTTCTTCGTACTCTTCTTCCTCTTCATCCTCATCTTCCAAGCCTTCCTCTTCATCGAAATCTAGTTCATCATAGTACTCGTCATCGAACACGATGTCCTCATTCGGGTCATTGCCCAAGGGAGGATCGTCGTGGATTTGATCGAGATTGGTGTCCGGATCCGCCGGACGCGTCTCCGTCGTGTCCATCATGGACGGTGGCTCGCCCCAATCCATTGTTGACCGTGGTTCTGGTTACGTGTCTGTGGCACTTATGAAATATGATCCAACAAATTCAAGTCTATATCCAAACTGTATAATTGATTATGTCTTTTCGGTGAGAAGAAAAGTTCAGCATTCATTCTTTCTCCAGAGTTTTATTTAGTCAATAAATCTTTACGAGTCATGAAACCTTGCGTCGTTGCTATGAGAGATGACTTCCCTGTCTAATCGATAGTTTTATAATAATTCGTGTTTTGTTACCATGGATACTTTTATTGCAAGCTTCATTTAATATTTGAAAACAATTTTTTCAATTCGAAACTTTCATGCAAATATTTAGACCAGAATTCATATTTTGAAAACAAATTTTTAGAGATAGGTACACATAATTCAGGAGCGTGAAGCAGTATCGTGAATCAGTACGCGGATCATCTGAACCCTTAGTCGCCCCTCTGATCGAAAATGACGAAGACAAAGCTTCATCCGGTTCTTCTGGATAGCGACAGTACGGACTCGGACACTGGTAAATACCACGTGAACCCGCATGATGACTTGAATCATAAGGTCCGTCTCACAGTCTATTAACGAATAACTTGTCAGAGATAGATCACCTAATAATTGTTACCAATTTCCAGGTGACGATGGTCAAAGGTCGAGAGCACCGCCCGTTAGCCCTGGCTGACGACGAATATGGTGAATATGGACAGGACGCCGGCGGCCAAGAGGGTTGCAAAATCATAGCCATGAGCAGCTCAGGTCGTTTTCTCGAACTTGTTATCCGTGAGTTCAATCTTGATTGGTATCATTTACCTTGGAAACAAAAACTGTCCTGCTGAACCGCTCTTGACTCCGCTGCTCATCTTCGGTGGCATTCTCGGAATCATGCTCTCGGCCGTGACTGGATGCTGTTGGGCAAATTCTGAATTGGCCGAAGGTGAGGATCCGCAGATGTGCTTCGGCTGTCGACTTCTCAGTGCTCTTCTGTCCGTTGTCAAGATTGGACTCTTCTTTTACTTGGGCACTCTTCTCGTATTGATTTGGGTCAAGGGTCAAACGAATCAATGTGATCCGGTTCTGCTCTACTACTCCGTCTGCCAGATTGCCGTCGTACTCATCTACGTCTTCCTGTACATCATTCATGAAATCTGTGCTTTCGTGGCCAAAAAGGCTAGTAGTAAGCAAATTATGGTTTAAGTTTAAGATGCGAGAGTATGAGAGATCCGTAATTTGAGAAATATCCTGCCATGTAATAATTTTGAAAATGGAAATAAATTGAAAATTAAATATTACTGTTAATACATAGAAAATGGAAAATGTTGCCATTTTTTATTGTACGGGCAATATGCATTTGCCAGTAAAGAAGTGCAAAGCAAAAGCAAGACAGGGGCGTCGGTCTGTATACCTATGCATTTTTTGCATTAAATTAATAGTAAGGTTAATAGGCTAGAAGCAGCATGCAGCTCATCATTTAATTCCTAGATCAATATTTAAACCCAAAACTCGAATTGGGCAAATTCATGGGTCAATTTCGTCTAGTGGGCGGCTAGGGCTAGGCGAAGAAAGAAGTATGGTTGGATTTTGCAACGAGCTATAAAGTGCGCTAGAAAGGGCAGGTGATATGCCCGTGAGCGCGAGTTTCTGAAGAACTGAAGGTTGTTGGCATTTTCATTTCATTTTTACGTGCGCGGTCAGCGGTGTTCCGTCTGATTTTTAGTTTCGTGAATTTCTCAGTTGCGTTGTCTGTCGTCGTCGCCTTTGATTTAACTGGCCAAGTCACAAGTGGACAGCAGTCAAAGGTCAAAGAGGTGGCAGTAACCACTACATAATTTGGACGTTTAGAGATACGGAGCTTGAGACTTAAATGTAAGTTATTTAACGAATTCTTTCACTCTTTCACATTTCACGCGCAAATATTGGATAATGTTATTGTTCTGTTATGTTGATAGTGGAATACGTATGTATGTATTAAGCATTTTATGTTTTATGTTCTTTGTACATGTTTTTGATGTTGTCCCCTTTATGTTGTTGGTACAAAGTACGTTGTACCCTAATCCATTGACCCTTCGTTGTGCCTTGATCCACCTTGTCCTTGTCCACGCTCGCATTCCTGAAGTCATAACGCATAACCAACCAGCCACCAGCATACAATTTAATAAAATAGTGTAATCTATATTGCACATACTTATTTGATTATACTGATGATGAGTCTTTAGTACAAAACAGATCTACTAAATTTACAACGGATTTTAATTTCACAGTGTAAACGTGCGTCGTCATGAATTCCGAGGACGAGGAAATGGACTACAATCAAACTCAGCCTGTCCAGCGAGTTGACGAGGAACCAGAGTCAGACGGAGAAGTTGACTACAACCAAACTCAGCTTGTTCAGCGAATTGAAGAAGGCCAACAGTCGGAAGAGGAAGTTGACTACAATCAAACTCAACGTGTCCGGCACATTAATGAAGAACCAGAGTCGGAAGCAGAAGTTGACTATCAAACTCAGCCTGTGCGGCGTGAAGAAGATCCAGAGTCAGACCAGGAAGTGGACTATCAAACTCAGCCTGTACAGCGATTTGAAGTGGATCGAGAGCCGGAAGACCATGATTTCATTTCGACACAGGTCGTTGATGCTGAAGGTGACACAGGTAACTTTAAGGACTAACGTATTACAATAACTTGTTTGATGCTGCTGCTGGCCGGTTTTACGACTCACTGCTATGTATTTCCAATACTTTGGCCGTAAATGATTTGCGTTAACTTGGAATATTCTAATTATTTTAAATCAGTTGGAAGTTCTCGCTCCCGAAGCGCTTCTCCAGATGGAGAAATGGACTACAATCAAACTCAACTTGTGCAGCGAATTCAAGAAGATGCAGAGTCTGAAGAGGAAGCTGACTTTCAAACTCAACCTGTTCAGCGCATTGAAGAAGAAGAAGGCCAAGAGTCGGAAGACCATGAATTAATTTCAACCCAGATCGTTGATGCTGGAGATGCTGAAACAGGTAACTTCCGAGTTCAGAGAACTGTTGTATTAGCCTTTGGTTTGGGCTGCTGACCAGCTTCATGAAGTCACTTGGTCACTATTTCTAATGCTTTGGCCATTAATTTTTGTGTTTTGAAACATTAAAATGATTTTTATTACAGTTGGAAGTTCTCGCTCTCGGAGCGCTTCTCCAGATGACGGTCAGCGTAGATCTAGATCAAAGTCCGCTTCCAGATCCAGATCCAGATCACGTAGTGGATCGCCGCAATCCAGAGTTCGTTCCAGATCCGGGAGCAGATCACCGGTGGCTGAAGCTCGTGAGCGTTCTCGATCAAAATCTGGATCACGCTCACGTAGCTCAAGTCCGGTATCAAAAGCAAGATCCCGTTCAAAATCAGCTTCTCGGTCAAGATCCCGAAGCGGATCTCCGGTAACCACCCGTGAACGTTCTCGTTCTAAGTCTGGATCACGTTCCAGGTCTCGTAGTGGTACTCCGGACACAAGAGTTCGTTCTCGGTCAAAATCAAAATCCCGCTCTAGATCCGCAAGTGGATCTAGGATTCAAAGAGCAAGGTCTGCGTCACACTCTGGAAGTGAGTCTGGAATCAGTGAGCGAAAGTCGAGGGCGAGAAGTCGAAGCGGCTCTGCATCGCGTTCTGGAAGTGAATCCCGCGTTGGTGAGCATAAGGCAAGATCACGAAGCAAGAGCGGCTCTAGATCCGGAAGTGTACCTCGATCTAAAAGAGCTCGTTCCGCATCCGGCTCGGACGATGAGTCACGCGTGGGTGGACGAAAATCAAGAAGCAGGAGTCGCTCTAGATCTGGTTCTCCAGACTCTTCTGTTGTTGTAAACCGGAAACGTCGTCGAATTACGTCTGGCTCTTCTGAGGGATCTGAAAAAGCTGGTAAGCAGTTGCCTGACTGAAGCCGTATTTGCTGGATTCTTGATTGTGTGTGTTATAAACCGTTCTAAAATTTGCGTATTTTAAAATTGTTTCAGCTCCTGAAAAGCAATCCGACGATGAAGATGAAGAGAAAACTGAAGTTGGAACTGAACCTCCAGGAGAATTGACTGATAAAGTTGTTCCGGACGTTTCAGATTCGGATGATGATGGACCAAATGACGATAATCGGAACAGTAATAGTTTTGTCTCGGACTTTGACATGATGCTTGCCAAGAAAAAGGAAGAAAAAACCAAGCGTCGCCGACGCAAGGACATTGACATCATCAACGATAACGATGATCTTATTGATCATCTTATTGGTGAAATGCGAAATGCTGCTGAGGTAAGTTCGAACGAAAACAAATGTTATGCCATGTACCATGGTTCACTAATTACAGAATTTCACGAAATCAGGATGATCGTGACTTGAATCAACTGGGTAAACCCGCCACGAAGAAGATAAAACTTCTCCCGCAAGTTCTGTCACAATTGAAGAAACATGATTTACAAATGGCTTTCCTGGAGCACAGTGTCCTCAGTATTCTAACCGATTGGCTGGCTCCAATGCCGGATCGAAGTCTCCCAGCTTTAAGGATTCGGGAAAGCTTGCTAAAGCTTTTGACAGAGGTGAGTTGCCCGCTATAGGTAAAGTGAATACAGGCTTGTGTGGCCCTGAACTCTGAATTATACAATTCAATACTCTTCTTCTATTCCAGTTCCCACAGTTTGATCAAGGACTTTTGAAGCAGTCTGGGATTGGAAAAGCAGTGATGTATTTGTACAAGCATCCGAAAGAGACAAAACAAAACAAGACACTTGCTGGAAGGCTAATCAGTGTCTGGGCTCGACCAATCTTCAAACTGTCGACCGACTACAAGGCCATGTCCAAGGAGGAAAGAGAACAACGAGACTTGGATCAAATGCCCAAACGGCGACGTAACTCAGAAGATGCTTCAACTGCCAGCAAGTCCACTGGAGATATCAACAAAGCGATGAGTGGAGAAGGAGGGTATGCAGGAAAATCAAATGGTGATCACAGTTATATTTCCGAATTCTCAATGTATTTCATTTTTCTTGTAGTGCACTTCGTCCTGGTGATCCGGGATGGGTTCCAAGAGCTCGTGTTCCTATGCCCTCAACCAAAGACTACGTGGTTCGGCCCAAATGGAATTCGGAGACGGATATTAGTCGCGTAAGTTCCTGTTGAAAGAACATGTCGATATCGATGCATATATTTAAATTTTAAGTGTCTAGTGGATGGACCTAAAATAATTTTCTTCATTAATTTTTGTTATTCTACCCATTTCAGACCAATCGAAAACAAACTTCAAGACTGGACAAGCACATTCGTAACTTTGCTGAGAAGAAGAGAAACGCAAAAACACTCCGAGCTGTTACCATTTCCGTTGAAGGACGAAAAATGAATTTGTAATCAAATCGAAATCACCGAAATTAATTGCGTTGTGTTAGTAGAAGTGCATTTATAATTGAGTTAGTTAGATCCTACGTTGGGATCCGCACTTCCTGTCCTCCTGCTGCTGCCTGAATAGTGTAAATTGTTTGTAAGTGTTCGTATCTTTTCATGTGCCCTGTAATGAACTAGAGGTTAGAATTATACCTGGGCCCTCAATTTATTGCCGATTGCCAGTGGTTTTGGCTGAGGATATAGCTAATTTGCTATTTGACGAGTTTACTCAATGAAATTAATTTGGTTTGGCAGTAGCTAATAAAGTGACACACGAAATTGGATTAACTTTCGTGTTGATTTATTGTATTTTACTGTATCAAATTAACTAAAATCTGGCAATCACAATACACAAAGATACATAACAAGATTCTACGAGCATAAATGCAATTCAATTATAAACTACTTTTGACTAAAACAGTAGCTACATTCACTTAGCCTTGAGCTTTGATCGTTTAGCAGCTGACCCCGACCCACTTGAACTATGAAGATAACTATCTAATGCTTCCTTCAAATACCCCGAGATCCTTTCGAAATTAATCATTACCAAAAACACGAATATAATAAATGCGAAGGCAATGTAGGAATTCTTCCCGATTTCTTGGTCCACGTGAACAGCCTCCACCTCAAAGTCCACGGAAAAGTGAGCATAGGCCTTATTCGCCGTGAAAACGATTTCTGGAGGCAAAGTGTACTCGAAATGTGTCCGACTTAACGTGGATTCAAAAGCGATGTAGTAATCAGTCATGTCTAAGGGAAGAATTGGCAAGATGATGTAGGAAACTCCGGCAAATGGCACAACGTGAAGCGGAGTGTCCCGATTTTTGGAAGAATAGACCACAGCTTTCAGCGTGTCTAGATTTTTGCTGTTCTTCGTGTTGCAACGGAGTGTTACGTCGATTCGTTTTACAGGGGAGATGATGACGAAGGAAACGTTATGAATGTCTTCATTGCCCATCTGCGAAAAGAAAATTCATGAGATAATTTTCATCCATTTAATGGTTAATCCATTTAAGCGTTTAGAACTATTTCAGCTCTGAATTGCTTACCTTGATCTGTAGCGCTTCTGGAATGGTTCGTTCCACTTTCTGGGGAAGGTCGTCTTTTTTTACAACGGAAACATGGTAGTTGCACTGCAATATGTTAGAAATTCGTGAAAATCAAGTACTGCTCATGAGCTTACGTTTTCTATTCAAATATGCTACATGCTGGTGCTTACATAAGATTTCAATGACCAGATACGAAAGTTGCCAATTTCATCAGAAACTCCATCTTCGGCATATTCAGAGCAATTTCCTTGTCCCTTGGCAGCCACCATTACATCCGGCATCAAGTCACCGCTCAGGGATGATAATTGTCCGTAGAGACTGAAGCTTTCTCGGCGAGCGCTGTAAAATTTTACAATAAACTTTAGTACTTCAAGTACCGTGAAATACTGACCAAATTCAATGCGAAACTTACGTCAACGTAACTTTCTTCGTCTCCTGTTCTTGAAGATCAATATTAATTGCACCGGGTTCAAATGAAAACTCCTTCAAAAGTGCCTTCAAGTAATATTGTCCAGGCTGGAGGTCATCGAAGATTAATTCTCCATCGGCATTCGTCATTCTGTTTTGTCTGTAGGCATTCGGTCCGCTGAGGGATAGAAGCACGTTGGAAACAGCGTTTTTGGAGTTCACATTTTGAACAGAAACATGAATCTTGGCCCATTGTAAAACTCGGAAAGAATAAGGATCCTTTTCCAAGGGACGGAAACTATATCCGGTTTTCTTTGGCTGTACTTGGAATCCATGATTGTGAATAAATGGACCTGCAATGTAGTTTCCTTCGGCGTCTGATGTGACGTATGTGGTGGAATCAGGGTCACCCAGGAGGACGATTTCAATCTCCACGCCCGCTGTAAAGAAAGATCGGTAATTTAAGCACGAATCCGTTAACAGTTATGGCTCCAAAGTTATATAACACATGACCCTTACCTAAAGCTGGCGTAAGACTTCCCTTGATTACATGGGACTTCTGCCCAAGAACTTTGAAAACATTTGACTGACAATCCGAGCCAGCTTCGTAGTTGACTGTATTTGGTTCAAAGATGAATCCATAGGAGAAGAATTGCAGATTAGTTATCTTTCCAGGAGCTTCCATTGACTTCACTTCGTAGACGAATTTCCCCTTGACTTCTTTGAGTGTATTTGAAGCACCATCGAGGATTTCCCCGTCTCGTTTCACCTGCAAATCTGTGACTGCTGCATTGGTTTCAATTGTACCGGAATGTTGATGGAGTTTCGCAATCATTCCGATTGACAATTGCGCGTCTTTTCCAGGCTTGAAAGTGTACACATCTTTCTCAAAGGTATGGCAACTGCTTGGTTCAATACGGTATGACTCCGCGGGTTCCTTTAGGCACATCGTCCTGGGTTCCACGGCCTTTACTACGAATTCTTCGACAAGCTTCTTTTTATCTGTGGAAATCTTGACTTTCGTGTCGTGGCTGGATGAAAGAGTAAGCGAGTAACCGGAAGTAACGAATTCAAGATTCTCCACATTACTCGTCTTCAGCAGAACATTCAGAGTGTTTGCTTTCCAACAGTATGCCGGAAGAACTACTTGCAGGACATAGTGACCCGAGGCCAAGTTTGGAAACTTGAAAATACCGTTTTGAGTTTGTTGCGAAGAAAGGGAATCTCCAGATTTAGACTTCAGTTCGACTGTACCATCACATTTAGAATCTTTGGCTAATGGACAATTAATCTTGCCACTGATGAAACCAGTAAATTCCCGAAACGTGAAGTCACTTCCGGCCGGGACTTCGAGAGCCAGTGTTTCTGGAGTAAAGATCTTCTCCGGTATGCTTTCCACTTTAGTAGAATACTTTCCCTTTGGAAGGAAGATGCAGACACGTGCTGGGTCAGTAACTTTGGCTCGATGCACATTTTCACCGGATTTCCCCGTCTTGGATTCAAAGCTGATAGTTAGTTGTGATGATTCAGTTTGCCCGGCGGCTAGTTGAACTTGTCCGCAAGTTAAGAATCTGGCTGGAACGAATTCGGGGAGAACCGGGTTTGATGCAGTGACTTTAACTTGTTGTTTGTCGAATTGGAATTTTTCTATAAAACAAAATCAAGGTATATCAGTTTAGTCCTCTTACGACCCAGAATTTGGCAATTTGATTTTAAAAACATGGCATATTAGCTTACCGGCTGTAATTTCAAATTCGTAAGTGCCAGGCTTCATTTTCTGAATAGAGAAGGATCCATCGTGCCCAGAAGTAGCCTTGGCTTCCCCATTGACAAGAATTGTAGCACCTGAAAGACCCTTGACCTTTCCCAGCACGGTAAATCCTTCAACTTCAAATCCATTCTCAAGTGTCAGTGGAGCATGCTTCACATCAATGTCCAAACGATCCGGGTTAACGTTGTAAACTATATTCTTTCCTCTAAAAATGCACAAGGTACATGATATTAAAAATTCTACAATCAGAAAATCACCAACTGAATCCTCGAACTTGTACAAACAAACTGAAAACACAAATCATGAGCTTACTTGTAAACTGGAATGATGGAATATTTGCCCGGTGTCAAGTTGGAAAAACGAAAAGTTCCAGTTTTATCGGATGACTGGTGGCAAAGCGTCAATGGTGGAGAATTTTCTGGACGAACGAATCCTTCGGGTTTGCCCGTTTGACAATTCTTGATTCCAGGAACAGCAGCGGAACCCAATAGCACCAAAGTTACACCTTCAACCGGGGTCTGATCACTGCTAACTTTGCCCGTGACTTCATACCCGCTAACAATGATCTGCATTGACAACAACTTTTAAAATTGCAAACCGACCAAATAGCAAGTTAAATATATTTTAAAAGAAAACTGGAAGGTGACCCTCACCTTATTCTCAACATGAACATTTTCATTGGTAAGTGTGAAACTATAGGAATCTTTTTCCAGCGTTAATCCCGGATGACTAGCTTTGAGGTCATAGGTTCCTGGCGGAATACTGTCAAACGCGAACGAGCCTCCAGTCGTAGATTTAGTCTGAACGCTGAATCCTTTCGGGCCGGATAATGTTAGCGCAACGTCAGCGGGTCCATCAG
>VNWX01000691.1:0-19293 GCA_009869905.1 Ceratophysella communis | reverse complement strand
CTTCGCGAAAATGTTAACTTTTTTACATATAGGCCTTCAACATATGTTCTGGGGGCGGTGTGAGTTACGTCGTTTGCACATCTAAAAAAGTCAACAGACGGACAGACGGACAAGACCATCCCAGTAGACCCTCTGGTCTAAAAGAATATAGGATTACAAAGTCTTATGGCAGTGGCGTGGCGTGAGTGAGGAAGAAGGAAGATCTGTCTGCCTCTTGTCAACCGGTCGGAGACCGGGCATGACAGTGGAGGTTTGACAGGGTGCACAAAGTGAAATGAAAATTGTACTAGTGAAGTTTTACTGGTTTCGTTTAATTATTTTATATGCAATAATGAAAGTAGTTAATGATGATGACTGATGACTGATTGATGAGACTGGGAGCCTCCAAGGGTAGCAAAAGAGGAAAGAACAGAAAGACGGGGACACAGGGGAAGCACGTGGTCCGAACATGTCAGCACTATCTGTCAATTCCATGAAATTCTAACAGACAATTTACGAATGCCGAAGAGCGTAGACAAGCAGCTAGCGAGCCTGTGTTCATGCATGGAAGTTAGGGTTTCGATTGACACGAACCTGTTTCTTAAACAATATGCTTGTTCCAAATTCCGGTTTTGTATTTGTTCGGGGAGACACACCGACCTTGGTCTCACGTTTTATCTAGCTGGGCTCTAGAGTAGACGACGAAGTCTCGAGACCTTGAACAAAATAGACTCACTCAGACGTCTTGCTAATTTAAAAAGCCCATGAACCTTCTCTGGAATTCATTCCTACCTATAGCTCAGAATTTTAAACAAAGGTATAATTTGCTCCTCAGCAGAAACCGAAGAAACATCTCTTGCACATTGACAAGAAACAGGTGTGGAAATTACTGGGGATTTCACTGCTTCTCGTAATTCTTATCCACATTTTCATTTTCAACTAATGAGCTTACTCAATACTTAGGCTCGGACTCCTTTTTTCAGGAAGCCAAGAAACTAGTGCTATACTTCCGAGAGTTGTGTCGAGAGGACGCTACTACTGGTCAGAATGGAGCCGGAGCTCAACTCACCTTCCATGTTCAAGGTACTGTGCCTATGGAACAGTAAAAATCTGCTTCTCTCATCGATCTGCCTTCGGCTTACTTTATGTAGTTGCTCGTATGTGCTGACAGATGGCGGAGTCCGGCATTGCCATGGACAACGCTCTGGAACAGCATGAGAACCATTTGAAGCAGCAGGATGCAATTGCCGTGGTGGGCATGGGCTGTCGCTTTCCTGGAGCCAATTCACCGGAGGAATTCTGGAGCACTTTGTCTGAGGGACGGGACGGGATCCGGCACTTTCCCGCAGATCGACCCTTCCCTACTCTAGCCTCTGCCCGTGCTGCCCGGATGGAGTGCGGCTTTCTGAACTGCGCCGTGGACGAGTTTGACGCAAAGTTCTTTGGTGTGAGTCCGCGCGAGGCGAAGGTAATGGACCCGCAGCAGCGCCTCCTGCTTGAGGTTGCGTGGGAGGCGCTAGAGAGCGCTAACATCAACCCGCAGCACCTCCGCAACTCCAACACGGGCGTTTACGTTGGACTCTGGCAACAAGACTACGACAAACTCCTGAACCAGGGCTACCCCGTGGAGTACATGCACAAGTGCCTGGGCAACATGTTCAGCGCCACGGCCTCCCGCGTGTCCTACCATCTCGGCCTTGCCGGCCCCGCCCTGGCCTCTGAAATCGGCTGCTCGGCCGCCCTATACGGTCTTCACCTGGCCTGTGAAGGCCTGCGCAGTGGGAGCCTCCCGCTCGCCATAGTAAGCGGCGTGAATCTGATTCTGGTGCCCATGGACCCCTACTCTGTGATGCCGGAGGAGTCCTTGCTCCTCTCTCCGGACTTCCGCTGCAAGACTTTCGACGAGACAGCCAACGGCTACGCAAGGTACTTAGCTACTCTCTACTACTTTTGGCCAGCGCGCAAACCTACCATTCCTGAACAGGAGTCGGCGGGCACTACCTTCGGTAGCGGCCAAAAACCTGCTACAGCATGCTAATACAGGGGTATACTGCAGCAAGGGGTATAGCGTAGTAGCATCTGATTTTACAATATTAATCGGAACATGCGCACGCGGTTATTTTATTTTGCTACTACTTTGCTACCCTGCTAAATACTCTACGCACTCCGTCCGAAGCCTGCTACATTGCGCACTTTACTTGGGGGTAGCAGCGGTCACTCCTTTTCTTGAAGTTCATAGTGTTCTGATGTGTTGTGTTTCAGAGGAGAGGCGATTGGGGCCGTGATTCTGAAGCGCTACTCGGACGCGACGAGAGACGGGGATCAAATCCTGGCCCTCATCCGCGGCTCAGCCGTCAACCACGATGGAGCTGCACTCGGCTCCACCAGCTTCGGAACTCCGAACGGAAAGGCTCAAGAACGCGTGTACCGGGAGGCTTTAAAGAGTGCGGGAGTGCTTCCGTCCCAAGTGTCCTACATCGAGACACACGGCACCGGAACTGCCGTTGGTAAGTCAAGCGCATCTCATCTCATCATAGTATCTGCCCACAAATGATGCGAGGTTGTGGTACACAGGTGACCCGACTGAGGTAGGCTCGATTGCCGAGGTCTACTCGGAAGGAAGAACAGAGCCGCTCCTCATCGGCTCCCACAAGACGAACATGGGGCACAGCGAAGGCGCGTCGGGTATCGTGAGCTTGATCAAGCTCATTCTCTGCATCCAGCACAACGCCATCCCGCCGCACCTCAACCTCCGCGTCCTCAACCCCAAAATCAACCTCACGCGGATCCCCGCCACCATTCCGCTCAAACTCACGCCCTGGAACGGCCCCGGGAGAATTTCGGCCATGAGTGCCTTTAGCATGACGGGCATGAACGTCCACGTCCTTGTTCAAGAGCCCCCGCCACTTCCAGCCGTACCGGCGCAGTCTGCCTCCACTCAGCACTTGCTGGTGCTGAGTGCCAAGTCCCAAGAAGCCCTGGACGCCATGCGGGACAACCTGGCTCTGTTCGCCAAGAGATCTCCTGATGTTCGACTGCAAGACATCGCCTTCTGCTTGGCCACCGGTAGAGCCCAGTTCACCCATCGCCTCGCCCTCGTCGCTCCCAACACGGAGCAACTCGCCAGCAAACTAGGACACCAGCTCTATGTCACGGGAAGAGCGGGAGCTGCAGAGCCCGCAGTTGGATTCTTGTTCAGCGGACAAGGCTCACAGTACGTCGGAATGGCGAAGACACTCTACGGCGCCCAGCCTGGCTTCACAAGAGCCCTGGACACCTGTGCCGCACTCTACGAACAGATGCTGGGCCAGCCGCTCCTCGGCCTGATTTGGGAGAACGAAGCATGCCTCGAGCAGACGCTCTACTGCCAACCTGCCAACTTCTGCCTCCAGTACGCCCTCACGCAGTTGTGGCAGAGTCACGGCGTGCGACCTAGCGTGGTGCTGGGCCACAGCGCCGGCGAGTTCGCCGCAGCCGTGGCCGCGAAGGTGCTGAGCTTGGAAGACGGACTTCGGCTGGTTGTGGGGCGGAGTCGACTCATCCACGAGCTCCATGCCGGATCCATGCTCGCCTTGCGCTCCAACCAGGATGGCGCTCTGAAACTCCTTCAGGAGTTCGAGCTGCAGAGCGGAACAAACAACGCCTGGCTCGACGTCGCGGCCATCAACGCGCCTGACCAAGTCGTCGTCTCGGGTCGTCCTGACACCATTCAGCTCTTCAGCGAATTTTGTGAGCAGCACGGACTCAAAGCCAAAAAACTCGGCTCAGCGCACGCCTTCCACTCCCGGGAAATGGACCCAATTTTGAATGAGTACAAGGCCCTGGCCAAGAGTCTCAGCGTAAGCGTGCCGAGCTGTCAGTACGTATCCAGTGCGCGTGCGGCGCTCCTGTCCACCAGCGAAGACTTTGGGGCCCAGTATTGGTCCGACCATCTTCGGAACGCAGTCCAGTTCTCGAAGGCCTTCGAGCTCATTGCTGCGGAGTGCCGAGTTCTGATTGAAATTGGTGCCCAGCCAGTCCTGCTCGGGCTCGCTGCGAGCAACGCCGGCGCTCAGGACGGCCTCAGCCTTCTGCCCACCATGCGCCGCAACGAAGACAACAACACCACATTCCTGACTTCTGTGGGAAAGCTCTACGTGACTGGCGCGAGTGTTGAGCTGAGGAGCGTGGCTGGAGAGGGCTCCCGAAAGGTCACGCTCCCGCCGTACCCCTTCCAACGGGAGAAGTACTGGCTGGACACGACGGAGCTTCAGCGCCCTCTGCTCGGGGCGGGAACCGGGACGAAGGAGCACCCGCTCCTCGGAAAACGTCAGTTCCAGCCCTGTCCCGAGAAGTTTTTCGTTCAAGAGTACAGCCTTCAGACGCTGCCGTACATCACGGAGCACAAGGTGGCAGGTCAGCTCATCGCCCCGGGTGCCGTGTTCGTGGAAGCCTTCCTGGCTGCCGTGCGTGAGGCGCTGTACAACCGCAATCCCGCCATTCCACTTGTTCTGCAAGGCGTCAAGATCGAGAACGCCCTCGAGTTGGCAGGACCCTGCCAAATGCGAACCGTCCTCCGGCCCAGCACCCTCGCGGAGGGCGGCCTTGAGTACAAGCTCAGCTCTCAGCGCCAGCTTGGCCTCGAGCAGGACAAGTGGCAAGTCCACGCCTCAGCCACTTTCAGCCTCGCGAGCAGCGCGCCGGACAAAGCGGACTTTCAACTCGGCGCGCAGATCCGCGGAATGAAGGAGCTGAGCCATGAGGACGTCTACGAAGCCGTGTCCAAGTACGGCCTTGAGTTCGGACCCACCTTCCGCACCATCGGCACGGCTTGGACAGGCAGCAAAGGCCTCGTCACGAAGCTTAGTCTGCCCGACGAATCCGGCTCCTACGTCTGCCATCCCGTCTTGCTCGACGCCATTATCCAGAGCTTCGCGCTCCGCCAGATCCTGAGCACGGGCAGGAAGACCAAGGGAATCTACTTGATGATCGCGATCCGAAAGTTTTCCTGGATGTCTCGTCCGCTGACGCAGGAGCTCTACGCTCACGTCTCCGCCTCTGCCGACGACGTGGAACTTTACAGTAGCGACGGTCTGCTTCTCTGTCGCCTCGAAGGCGTCGAAATCATCCGCAGCACCGAGACCAGCTTTCTGCGGGCACTTCGCTCCAGCCAGCTCGTGGACGTGGACGAGTATGCCGAGGTCTGGCGCTTGAGTCAAGAGCGGGCGACCTGCAGCCCACCCTCGCACTTCAGCTGCCCCAATCCCAGTTCTGAACACGCGGCAGCCGTTCTGGAACAGGCCAGGATCTTCGAGGCGGAGCAGGGCTGGGTCCTGACAAAGCTCAACAGACTTCACGTTCTCTTTCTCATCAAGGCTCTGCAAGAGCTGCGTTGGACTGAAAGCTGGGCAGTAGGCACACACTTTGACCCAGCCCTTTGGACGGCACGCATACCGCGGACACTTAACTCGCGAGTCGTGAGCTCGTACACGCTGGCACTCAGGCAAGCCGGTTACTTGTCGGCCGAAGGACTAGTTCTGGAGCCACTGCCCAATCTGCCCGCCTGCAATGATGAGATCAGAGCCATCCGAGCTCGCCTCCAGCCTTCTTTCGACAGAAACGTGGAAATCCAACTGGCGGACAAGTTTGGAGAATACCTGCCGCGGATTCTGAGCGGAACTGCCACTGGGCTCAACTTCCTGTTCCCTGACGACCCGACACAAGCCGGGGCGAATCGCTACTACCGTGAGAGCGAGTCCTTTCTGCTGAGCAGCGAGCTGAGCGTGGCACAAGTCCTGGACACCGTCCGACCTCTGGCGAAAGACGGCGGGCAGAAAGACGTGTTGCGGATCCTGGAGGTGGGTGCGGGGAGTGGAGTCACGTCTCTGTCCATCATGACGGGGCTACGAGCGCTCGGCCTGCGCTTTCACTACACCTACACGGACATTTCGCCCTACTTCCTCAAGGTAGCTCAGGAGAAGCTGGGCACAACGGACGTGACCTACGCCTTGTTCAACCTGGAGGCTGATCCACTCGCCCAGGGCTTTCCGCCCAACAGCTTCGACATCGTCGTCGGAGTTCACGTGTTCCACGCCACGCGGGATGTGGCAGAGTCCTTCAGAAACATCAACCAACTCCTGCGGCCCGGTGGCCGACTCATCTTCACCGAGTTCCTCAAGTCGGAGCCGACTTACGAGTTCACCTGGGGCACGCTGGACGGCTGGTGGAGCTTTGACGACTTCAGGAGCACGAGTCCGCTCCTTGGGCTGAGCACCCATGCCAGTCTGCTCCAGGCCACGGGCTACCAGGACGTGAGCAGCATTCAAATTCAAGACGGACTCATGGGCTCCGTCTCCGCCACGAAGAACACTCACGTCCCGAACACCAGGACACTGGCGAGCTTACAAAAAAGAAAATGGGTCGTCTTCTCTGACGGGAGCGCGACTATGGACGCCCTGACCCAGAACCTCCGGGAGAGTGGGCGGGAAGTTGTGCGGATCGGCTGGAAGCTGGACGGCAGAGCAGCGGAGGAGGGCCGAGTGGTTGACCCGGAGCACTTGAATGAGCTTGCGGAGCTGCTGCGGGAGGAACTAGGTCAGGCCGAAGGCTTGGCTTACCTTTGGACCCATCTGCCGAGCAAAGCGGGGCCCGAGACTCAGTACAGTCTCCTCTTTCCGCTCCTGCAGCTCTACAAGGCCATGCTCCTCCTCGGCAAGGAACAGCTCCCCGCCACCTTTACCCTCGTCCTCCGCGGGGTCCACTCCATCTCTGAGGATTATGGGCCGGGCAACCCAAGCGGAGCCACAGCCTGGGGCCTCATCAAGACCATCGGCAGGAGCGAACTCCACGTCCAGCTCCGCATCATCGACCTCGACCCCAGCAGCCCACCTAACGAGCCCGCTCTACTCTTCAGCCAGCTTTGGAACCTAAACCATGAGCCATTCATCGCCATCCGTGGAGAGGACGTGTTTGTGCAGCGGCTGGAGCTGAGTAAGAAGCCAGCAGCCCCGCTCCAGCTTCCGGCCACGGCCCGATTCACAGCTGAGCGAGAACCCGAGCTCCGGATAGAACCCGCTGCGACGGCAGAGCCTAGCGCCACATCCGTGGAAGTAGAGGTTCGAGCCATCTCCCTCGACTCACCAGAGCGAGTACCGGGATTCTCGGGCACTGTGACCGCCATTGGAAGCAAGGTGGCGGGATTGGAGGTGGGCGAGCAGGTCTTGGGTCTAGCTCCCGCCGTGCCCATCAATAGCCACATTATTGTTCCAGCCACGAACCTGATTTGGAAGCCTGAGGGAATGACCTTTGCAGAAGCAGCCGCCATTCCAGCCGCCTTCGTGCACGCCTACTTTGCCCTCTTTAAGACGCAGAAGCTCTCGTCAGCCGATCGGGTGCTCATCCAGGACGCGACCAGCGGTGTCGGACTTGCCGCCATTCAGATAGCGAGACAAATTGGGGCGCAAATTCTCGTCATGGCTGCATCTCCGCGCCAACGAGCTTATTTAAGTACAATTGCTGGAGTGAAACACGTTTTTCCTAGCCGAGCCACAGGAAGAATTGCGGAGGCCATCAGAGCGGCCACGACTGGACTCGGGGTGTCCGTTCTGCTTGTCACCGGCTCGTCACCTCCCTCTGAACTCTTGCTAGACGTTTGCTCGAAGGGAGCTCGAGTGGTCGAGATTGGGGGCGCAGTGGACGAAGAAGGAAATGGTGAGGGAATGAGAGCTGCCATGGAGTTTGTCAGGAGCTGGGTTCTAGGAGAGCACTACTCAGCGCTGCCTATCAAGGTCTATCCGCTCACGCACCTCGGGCATGCGCTAGACCGGCCAGAGCACGACGTGGGCAGCAGAGTGGTCTTGCTGCCTTGGGCCTCCGTCACGGCGGACGGACAGCTGAGTCTTAACGAGAAGCTCCTTTCTCGCGAGGCGAGCTACTTGATCACAGGCGGGCTAGGCGACCTTGGCCTTGAAGTGGCCCAATGGATGTTAGGACAAGGAGCAGAGAGCGTGGTGCTGGTCGGACGTCGGGCCCCAAATGGGCCTACCGAGAGACGACTAGCGGAGTGGCGAAGGAGCGGGGTGCGGGTGACGGTGCTGAGCGCGGACATTGCGGAGCGTAAGGACTGCGTGGAGCTGCTGAAGAAGATGGAGGAGCTGGGCCTGCCGCCGTTGAAAGGGATCGTGCATGCAGCAGGCGTGCTGGCGGACGACTGGGTCGAGAACCAGACTTGGGCCACGACGGAGTTCGTGCTGAGGCCGAAGGTCTACGGCGCATGGTATCTCCATGAGCTGACGCTGACAAGACCGCTCCAGTTTCTTCGTGCTGTTCTCCTCCATGGCCTCCTTCTTCTGCATCCCCAACCAGAGCAACCACGCGGCTGCCAATCGCTTCCTCGACGCTCTGGCTCACTACAGGGTCGCCATGGGACTTCCAGCTACGTCCATCAACTGGGGTGAGTTTCAAAACAAGATACTTGCGTCAACGCTGCTTTCTGGTCGAGCTTTATAACCCATGACTTGTTCCTTTTGCCAGGTGCCTGGAGCGACATCGGATCGGCGGCAAATATCCGGATTGGACAGGAAGGTGTGGCTGGACTGAGTCCCTTCACACCTGCCCAAGGGATCCGTGCCTTTGAACGGGCCTTGTCCCTCCATGTCACTCAGACAGGAGTCATCGACGTGTCCGACTGGGACGTGATCAAGAAAATGACGCGCCTCGGTCCCTATCTCGATAACATTCAGTTGATAGTACCCAAGGCCGTCGTCGAGGAGGCGACCGTGTCCCTGGAGACGCTCCTTAGCCTGGCCCCTACCGAGCTGAACGCGGAGTTGAACAAGTTGGTGCAGGCCACGCTAAGGCGCACACTCGGCCTGGGACCCACCGAACTACTAGACGAAGAGCAGTCCTTTTCTGAGCTCGGCGTCGACTCGCTCATGACCATGGAACTGCGGAACAGTCTGCTCAAAGTCCTGCTCTGGCCTCAGTGTCACCGTTCACTCCATTCAGGAAAACAACTGTCTGCAGGCTCTGGTGAGGCATTTCGTGGACATGGTGACGAGCCTTGGCGGGAAGTGAAGCTTCTGCGCAATTCCAATTCACATCGCGAGATTGGCGGAATAAATTTCAAATGTAAATATCAGCTACAATGTGCATTTAATTAGCCAACTATGGAATCCCGGTTTTATTGGAATTCTCGCCTTACTTACTTTAGAATACTTTAGAATCAGAATAAAGAAAAAATGATTTAAACCTTACGACTTAAAATGACATGAGTACCACGCATCTGTCTCGTAAATAGTCTCACGCCCTCTGTCCATCCGTGTTCATTCTTCACACATGTGCTGAAGAATTCAGAGCTCATTCATTAGCCCTACGCGCAGGCGTGCCCAGTCCATATTCTGCATTGTTAGGCTCAAAAGTTTCCCAGGCTTCTCTACGAATTTCGAACTTTCATCCTGTAGACTAGAACATGGTTGAAAACGACATCTCACGGAAGGAAGAAGACAATTGCTGGCCCTTAAGGTGCCTCAAGTGAGCGGACTGCAGGATGACAACGTGTAGCACCTGTCTACGCCGCTCAAGAATCATTTATTCTTCTTAGGCCGCAACTCCGCCTCGGACCACAGCCTCTGACGCTCCGTATGAGCCTGGAAAGCAGGAAACAAAATGAAGCGTGAGGAGGAGAGAGCTCGACAAAACGGCAGGCAGGCACTTGAGGGTGAGACTTACGTTTGATGCGATCTGTAAGAGATACGCCGCTGCTGAGGGACCAGTTCTTTGAACCAATTCGCTGAGCCGGCTCGCGGGGTCAGTGAGCAGGATGTACGGCTCCTCAAACTCCTAGAAAAAGGCCAGTTTCGTGAGGATCCTTCCTGATTGAACAGTGCAGACGGAACAGAGTTGTGCATGGGACTCACAACTATTTTCCCCTTGTCCATGAGCATGATTCGGTCGTTGTCCATGACCGTGTCGAGTCGATGAGCGACGGTGAGAATGGTGCTGTTCACAAACTCCTGCCGAACCACGCGCTGGATCAAAGCGTCCGTCCTGCAAGGAAGGAAGGATGGAATACAAAAATCTGCGTCTCTGAAGCAGCGCAGCCGTTGTTGGACTCACGTGGCGTCCAGGTGGGCCGTGGCTTCGTCCAGCACCAGGATCTGAGCAGACGAGAGAACGGCGCGAGCGAGACACATGAGCTGCCGCTCTCCTTGACTAAAGTTGACCCCGCCCTCGGACACCTGCACAGCATTGGAAATCTCACAGTGGTGGAGAGATGAGGGGCGTGAATATGCGACCATTCATATATGGCTCTATTCATAGCTAGGTCAATTCGTAGCAGAGCAATTCATATCGACCAAATTAATGGCCATCATTAGCAGTATTACATACATAATGTAACTTACATACAAATAGGGCCGCCCTGAATCGAGCCAGCTATGAAGTGAAGTGTCAGCTATGAATTGGCGCGCTATGACATGTACTGCTATGAATGGTCGCGTGACCGAGGGGCGTCCTATCCAAGCTTGCCTCTGTGTCCAATCCGTTCTCGAGTCGATCTCCGAGGTGGACCCGCCTGAGCGCGGCCCACATCTCCTCGTCGCTGTGGTTCTGTAGCGGGTCCATGTTTCTGCGGACGGTGCCGATGAAGAGGACTGGGTCCTGCGGGATGATGGCCACTTTGGAACGCAGGTCGTGCAGCCCTACTCCCAGCACACTCACGTTGTCGATGTGGAGACTCCCCGACGTCGGCTCCACGACGCGGAAGAGCGTGGAGATGAGACTCGACTTTCCGGCCCCCGTTCTGCCAACGATCCCAACCTGCGCTGCGGCAGAGATGGGCACTAGCATCATCAGTCTGTCTGTGCTATGTAGCCTAATTGTAGTAGAGTACTACAAACCTTTTCCCGGGGAGCAATGGTGCAGTTAATTCCGCGGAGGACGGGCGGGCCCTTTCCGTAGCCCAAGTAGATTTGGTCAAACTGGATCTTCCCGTGCTGCGGCCAGCTCGGAGGTGGAATCTTGCCTACAAGCCACATTCACCCTATAATAATGAAAGACCCTAGCCAGAATCAGGCGATCTTACCCTTGACCTTGAGCGGAGCTTCGGGCTCCACATCGCTGAACTCCAAGATCCGCTCCACGGACACGAACTGGTTCTCCAGATCCGTCGACTGCGTCGTTCCCCAGCTGAGTGACCCAGTGAGCGAGGTGACGGTGTAAAGGGCGAGACCCAGCGTGGCGCTGTCTGCAACAAAAGCGCAAGGTGTCAACGGGCTGGGTCTCTCACGCGAAGAAATGGCCTTGGACTTTGACTCACCGGGACTGTATGGGAGGAAGTAGGCGAGTGTGAAGAGGAGGTAGAGGAACGAGGCCCAGTCAACAGCAACGCCCAGCGTTCGTGCGGCGGCCAGAGTAATGTACCACAAGCCAGAGTGTCGGTCCTGCACTGTGCAGAAGTCTTGCTGGAAGGCTGCCTGCATCCCAAAGGCTCGGATGGTGGTGAGACCGTAGAGGGAGCTGCTCAAGTGGCCCAACACCGGGCTGCGTCCTGGAACCCGCACGTAGGTAGAGTCCCTGACGTTAACGAGCAGGGACACTGGGTGAAGCAGACAGAGAGAGGAGCTTACCTATGGCCTCGAGGCGTTTGAGGGAAGCGGCCGTAAGGAGATACGAGCGCCGGGCGTAGAAAATGACCAGAAGGAAGAGGACGGAGGCTGGGATTGTGACCACACTCAGCACCGCTAACACCACGACCACACCGAGCACCAACGCTGTCAGCTGACAAAGAAACACTTTAGACGTGTCAGTTAATGCTAGGCCGACTGCCGACTGGAGCGTTCAGAGCAAGACACTCACCGTGACGACCACGGTTAGGAGCTGCGGGATGTTCTCGTCCATGGCGCCCACGTCGTTCGAGAACCGATTCAGCACGCGTCCTAAACCAGCACAACCCGGAGATAAACAGTGTTGTAAGAAGGGCTTTGTTCTGAGCGCGTGACCTTTATGCGGACTTACCGTAGGAATTTTCTTCAAAGAAGCGCATGGGAGCGCGCAGGACGGCTGCAAAGAGACGGCGATGCAGCGCTTGCGTCGAGTTCAGGCAAGTGTAGTAAACGAGCTGGTACTTGCAGAAGCAGGAGATCAGGAGGGAGGCCACGATGAGCCCGTAGATCTCGAAGTAGGACGATTCCGAGAGCCCGAGGGGATGGGTTTCTGGCGTGTTGCCCGTTCCGCCTGTCACGAGCTTGAGCCAGTAGTCAGCTCCGTTGCTACACGCCTGGCTCATCAGAATCACACTCACAAAAGTCAAGAGCACAGGCACCGAGTTTCCCGCCCGGAAAAATCGCCCGTACAGCGCGGCTCCCACTCGGCCCAATGTCCGCTGTTCCGCCGTCGCCTTCTCGAACGTCCCATAGCCAACGACGTCAGCCGAGGCGGACGGTAGAGACTGGGCAGGAAACCCGGAGTCTTCGTCCTCAAGGTCGTCCACAGTCAAGACTGCTGAGGGCGTTCGTCCGGCCTGCCCCGATACGGATGAGAGCTGCGTGTGAAGCTGGGAATAAGTGCCACGGGAGGTGAGGCGCCCGCGCTCCAAAATCACAATCTCATCCGCCTCTTGCAGGAAGTGGACGAGGTGCGTGACGAGGATCACGGTCCGACCCTTCAGGAGGCCCCTGATCACCTGCTCGAAAATTTTACGCCCAACGCGGGCATCCACGGCGCTCAGCGGGTCGTCCAGCAAGTACACGTCCGACTCGGAGTAGACTGCCCTGCGGCGGAAATTATTGCGTGGAGCTGATCAGCACAAGAGAAGAGTGGGCTCGAGAAGAGTGGTCGGGGCTCAAAGGATTATTTGTAGGGAAGGACTTACCTAGCCAGATTGATGCGTGCCTTCTGTCCACCGCTAAGAACGACACCTCTGTCGCCGACGAGCGTCATGTCCCCATGTGGGAGTAGCTTGAGGTCGGGCAGCAGAGCGCAGGCCTCCAGGACGCGGCCATACCAGTCTCGACGCATGGGAAGCCCAAATAATATGTTCTCACGCACGCTGCGCGAGAAGATGGTCGGATTCTGCGACGCGTAGGCCACGTTTCCTCCAACGAGCACCTGCCCACTCCGCGGCGGCAACTCCTGCAGCAGAGCGTGAAGTAGCGAGCTCTGTGCATGCATGGAGCAACGATGTGAGGTCAGTCTCGGATCAGCACCGTACAGGTAATTAGACTCACGCCGCAAGCTACACGCCTCACCTTTCCGCTTCCCACTTGTCCGACCACGCCCACCAGCCGGCCAGGCAGGATATCCAGGTCTACATTTTCCAAAACCGCAGGTCCATCCGCAGTCCATGCGGCTGAAAAGTTGAGCAAAGTCAGGCGCCCAGTCTCCGTTCTCGGCAACTCTCCGGGCACCACCCGTTCTTCATCCTGCAAGAAGCTCTGCGAGTAAAGAGAAGACAAGGTCAAGTGCACACTCGTTGCTGTTTTTGAAGGGCGGCGACCTCGTGCGCCGACTCGCCCTGCTTACCTGAATTCTCTCGAGAGAAACGCGGATTTCTGAAATGCCCATGACGGCTCCCGGCAGGAGGTTCGTGATGGCTGAGCGAACGCCGTCCAGAACTGCCATCGTCGTGTAGACCTGTGAAATAAGAATCCACATTAGCTCGGCTTTTGATCTGCGATGGGCATACATGTCAACTGCATGGAACAGAGCTCACCGTCGCGGCCGTTAAGGTGTTTCCGGTGAAGACGAACGTGGCCAGAGTGATCAGAACCACGATCTTGGATGCAGTCTCGTAGAAACTCCGATTCACGGAATCAAAGCGCCCTTTCCGTCGTAAGCCCTTCAGTTCTGCCCTGCTCAAGAAAGCAAGTCTCAGGAACGAACTCTAATCCTCAGTTTTCCATTGACATATATTATTGCAACTCACGCTCTGGCGACGGTCACTTGTTCCGCGAAAGGCTGTTCCCAGGTCAAAAATTTGATGAGCACCATTCCGTTCACAATTTCGTTCATGAGTCGGATTCGAAAGTCCGAGCGTTGAGCCACTATTCGTCGAAGTTTGCCCATTAAACGTGCAATGAGACCTGGCGCAAAAAGAAAGCACGAGTTATGGTAAGGCGACTGAGCTATGCTCGTCTGATAAGGGCGCCTGCTGAGCTCAAAGATAAGGGAAATTGTTATGGAACTGGATACGAGCTCAGGGGCGCGTAGTGTCCGCCACGGACGGCGCACACTTACTCTGCATCGGAGCGAGGATGAAGAGAAATCCGACTCCGACGAAGATGGACGTGCCCACGTAGCTGTAGAGTGAGCAGCAGGTCACCAGACCGAGAACGGGGGCCACGATGAGGAAGGGAATGAAGACGCAGTAACGGTCGAAGCGATTGACGTCGTTCGACATGAAGTTCGTCACCTGTCCGATGCTTCGACTAGAGAGCGACGCCTGGCTCAGCCGCAGAGCCTTCCCCGACACAATCAAATACAATTCAGTAGTCAAGTACAGGTCGGGCGCACAGCATGCGCTTCCGCCCAGAATTAACCCATTTGTCTGGATTAAATAAGTACCGCCCCGCGGACGTACCTTCTGGTAGATGAGATAGCAGACGGCGACGCGAAGGCGCATGCCCAGTCTCTGTGTTTGGAACATGAGTTGGTGGAAGAGGGTGTAGTAGCCACACGTGAAGAAAACAAGGCCGAGCGTGTAGAAAACCCGGGCCGCCGTGGTCACATACTCCCCTTCTCTCTGGTAAGACAGAACCACTTGGCCAAGCATCAGGCCCTGTCCCACTCTGTCGAACATCATTACGACGGTTGGATTCGATTAACTTCAGTCAACTGATGCGAAAAGCTGAAAGCGAAACTTACTTAAAAATACAGTTGTAGACGAGAAGGCCGAAAACTCTCCAGAGGAATTGGCGGCGAAACGTACGAACCACTGCTGCAGCCAAGCTTGGTTTCTCGCTCCGTTCTTCCTCCTGCCAGGCTGCCAGAAGTTTCGGACCCAGATGATTCACACTGCTTTCTGCAGAGATGTCCCAAGTGTCCTCCACTTCGAGCTCCCGCTGAAACCCAATTCGGAACAGGGCCAGGGGCCATCTGCACAAACAAATTGAAATGTCTTAATGAACGGAATTACAAAAAAAAATCTGATTTCAAGACTTCGGAGCAGAAAACAAGAGCAGGAATAGAACTGACAGGAAGTAGAGTCTCGAGAACCAATTTGCGCGTAGTTCCGGAGAATCAGGCAGCGGCTTAGTCGTCTTCTTGTCCATTCTTCGTTCGCACGAACTTCCTTTTCACAAGCACTCAATGAGTGAATTTTCAAAACAAAGTTCTGTTTGAATAAATCTTGAGAAATCGGGGCATTGTACTTGCTTGGCCGGTGCGGTGTAGACTGTGCGTGTGCTGTATGGGCAAACTGGAAAACCGAAGCTTCCACCCGCATCCAGGCCTAACTTTTGAACAAGTTGGAATCCCAGTCCATGCTCAATGCAAAGTCCATCAACTTGGAGCTTAATTACATCATCCGAGAATCTGTGACAGGAATCAAAACCGGTTTCCGGCCGGAGAGAAGACAGGGTAGGGTTGTGCCGAAGATTCATTCACCTCTTGAGATCTGCAGATGAAACACACAGCATCCCTTTATACAAGTCCTATCCAGATTCCAAGATTTCCACCAAGATTCCAAACCCAAAGGACATATATGGAAGCACACAAGACATGCAAAAGAACATAATCTTAAGACTAGAGTTGGTAAGCACGCCAGGAATGTGCATCCAAATCCAGATCCTGTAGGTATACAGTATGGGTGTTACTTTACTATAATCGCAGCCGTAGCCGTACTATCTACCTGTTTCCGGAACCGGACTGATCTCGAGTATTTTTTGCTCTAATCTCTGAAGACTTTGTTTGACTATTGACTATTGATGCATGGAATATATAGAAATTGATAGAAATTCAGATTCAAACGTCGAGAAAATTAAATCATGAGTTAAGTATTTGAATAAGCAATATTGGTCATGTTTAAATGTACAGAGTGATTATGATTCTAAATAGCTTTTATTTAAGTGTCAAGTTAATTAAGACAGATAACATTATCACATGACAATTTTTGTTGATTTGCACCCATGGATAATTATAGGTCATATACTTTTTATTAAAACAACTAGGTAAAATCTATTATTCTAGCCTATTATTTAAAACGGATTAGTTTTTAGGGCAACAAGGTTTTTATTTGTCTAAAAAACTAATTTACCCTTACGAACAGCATTAATGATTTCCTGCAGATACCAGTTTATAGGAACCTTTTGGTAATTTTTGGCGGACAGTTAAATGCAAAGCCATAATAAATTCTAATAAATCCAAACAATAAGCGAGTATGTGGCAATGCGTGTATTTTTTGCTCTTAGGATGTTTTTCTTGAGTGTTGAACCGTTTTTCGAATTTTTGACCCGAAATAGCGTCAATGCACAGGTCAATTTATGCAAAAATGGCTGGTAATTTTACATTCTGTCTTTGGGTCAAGAACCATACCACACGAGTGGTCAAAGCGCTGTATGTAAGCCTAATTTCCAGTGTGCGGCATGCGGCATGAGTAAAGGGAATTTGTTAGGAATGCATCTACTATATAATTACAAAATGCACTTGGAACTAATTGATTGACAAAATTTGATTCATAAGACCCGTGTTTACGGAGATATTCCGCCTATATGTTTTTATTACGACCAGCGAGTCCTTGCCAGCTTGAGGATGAACAAGAAGAACCTCAAGCAAGGGGTCTTTGCGCTTCTTCAATTTTTTCAATCAAGTCCAAATATTTGGATGGATTCTTCCCGGATGAGTTGCTTGTTAAGCTTTCCTCGCCGATTTCGTGGTAAAGATTGGACGAAGTGAATATAGGACGGGATCAGTTCCGTAGCGAGCTGAGGACGTTCAAAAATGGGAATTTGTTAACAATTTCGAAAGTCAATGGATGATGTTGCGCCGTGGATAAATAGATTCACTAGCACCGACAAGAAAATGGGGCAATTTGAGATGAACTTACGTTCTGCGCGCAGAAGTCCAAGATCTCCTGTTTTTCCATCATTGCTCCATCGAAGAGCTGTATCCAGACCCCTACTCTGATCGGAAGTCCAATGCCAAAGACATAAGCCTGTACAACTTTGGGATGCTCCGCGAAGAACGCCGCCATTTCTACTGGAGAAATACGGGTAGTCCCCACGACGAGCACATCCTGACATCGACCTACAAGACGGCAATGTCCAGACTCCAGCATCACCATCAGATCCCTATCAGAAAAGAAACTGAATTCCAGCTTCGCGGTAACCTCAAGGTGGCAGATAGAATGGAGACCAAAGAATACCCTGTGTGAAACCAGTTCTGGTCGTCCAGTTTGGTGGAATTGTGCGGACCAGGAATTACTTGGAATCCCCGCACGCAGAGTTCACCGGTTGAGCCAACTTCCACCGTACGTCCTAGCTTGTCTACCAGCTTCACCTATTTCATTTTAGTTTTCTTTTACTAGGATATCTATATCACAGTGCTTCGATACCGGGCATAATAGGCTGCTAATGCTTTTTAATCATTTCTCACCTCGATTAATGATGAAGGATAGCCAATTTGTGGAGTTTATCAACTCGTTCGTGTCCGTTCTCAGGCTCCGGAAGATGGTAGACACCTCCGACATTCCAAAAATTTTCTATATCCCAAGCAGCAGGCTAATGAATCGGATTCTAGTTATAAGTTGGTCCGGCATAGAACCTACCCTGACAACCGGCACGGGGTAATCTCGGATTATCTGGGATGCCAGCCCCGCAGAACACTGATCTCCGCCTACTAAGACCATCCGCAGCGACTCGAGTCGTACGCCTCTCTGCACCACATCTTTTCGTATTGCCTCAAGAACAAGCGGAGTTCCCGACAAATACGTCACTCTGTAACACAGATTGTAAAAGAGAATGGATTTAAGGAGCTAAGGAACAGACGACAGGATTCAGGACTGTTTTAGGTATCAATAGGTTAAGGGATTTTGTGACACCCTGTAGTACTAAATGGTGAACACATTTCTCACTTTTCAGAAATAATAGCGTCGACGGCTTTTGCTTCGCAGTTTCTCTCCATGATGAGCACCACGGCACAACCGAAAGTCAAGCACGGCATTATTATGTGATTGGTGGTCATTCCGGTAAACTTCATCAAAATTCCTTTGTCCTGACAAATAAGAATTTAAAAGTAAGCTTTAAAATACTGGTTACCAAATTCCAAATAACCGAATTCTAGTAATACCTAACCTAACCTTAAGTTATGAGACCCCAAAAAGGCGGCCAAGCTGTAATGGTACCTCAACCTGTTTAGCTAGATTAAAATAATCAAAAGAAGAAGAAGCAAAGGCATTTATGGGTTAACTAGCAATTGGCGTAGCTAATCCAGATAAGTTAATTTCGGTGGACGAGACTTAAGGGCGGCTGCATTACCTTTGTGCTAAGACGGTATTCCCGACCGAGAGCGAGAGCATTGTTGACCATTGTTTGGTGAGACCGACCTGAGAACTTGGATTTACCCGTCGTCGTACCCTGAACGGCATATAGAAAATACGTAAGGCAGTCAGGTCAGGGGTTGGACTATATTTGACAGCCCGACTGTTAGTAGTAGAACATACTTACGGAACTAGGTTGAAGGGTGCAGATATCCTCGGGTTGAACAATCTGCAGTATATCAGACAGCTCTTCTTTCCTAGCCAGTCCTCTCAATTCCACTTCTTCAAACGTGAACACTCCACTTCCAATTAAAAAAAACCAATTTATTTATTAGAAAAAGTTTGTGGATTCAAAATATCCGATGATTACTTTACGCATACCTTTTCGGAGTCTTAGAGATAGTTATCACGACCCTCAATTTCGGAACAGCGCTTGTACGTATGTTCTGGTTGACTTGAAACGAGCCGATTTCGGGGATAATTTTTGTGACCAGGTCATATTCGCTATTATCTGGTTCACCCTCGTCTCCAAGAAGTAAGCACGCGGGCTCTATCGTTTGTAAATATTCCAAAAGGACCTCCGGCTTCCACTCATCACACTACAAGGTTAACATAATGGCGAGTGAATATTGCTACAAATAATGGCTTTTGACCGCTGGAAATTTAGATGGATTTATTACGATAAAAATAGTGCAGAGTTTCGTACTTACTGTAGCACACACTAGACCCAAGGTGGCGCAGGCAAGCTGAAGTAAGTAGTAGTAGTAGTCCGCGCTGTTGTAACGCGAGAGGATTACGACAATATCCCCCTTCACCAGCCCCAAGGCCGCGAGTCCACTAGCAATCGTCATGGTCTGCGAATA
>VNWX01000690.1:0-19294 GCA_009869905.1 Ceratophysella communis | reverse complement strand
ATAAAACCCAAAGTGGGTTTTACTGGGTTTTATTTTTGCTCTTTTTTGTCGAATTTTCAGAAGATTTCTCTTGGAATCAACTTAAACCGAGCATTTTGGAGATATGTTGACGTTAAAAGCTGTATTTTGTGTTTGAAGAGTAGGAAATAGTTACTTTATGCAAAATATACTACACTTTTCACCCAAAATCATTTTTTGAAAATGTAGAAATTTTACTTTTTTGGTCCAAATTAAATAATCTGCTATCATTGTTGTTTTGTCAATTTTAGGTTAAAAAAATTAATATGAAGAAAATTAATTTTTCTACCTTTTTCTGAAGAAAAAATAATAAAACCCACTTTTTTGGGTAAAACCCATAAAACCCGGGTAAAACCCAAAAACCCAAAAACCCATGGGTAAAAAAATAAAACCTGGGTTTTTGCCATCCCTGATTCCAAATAAGGCAGAGAAATGTTAAAGTGCTAATATGAAATTTGTCTCGGAGAAGCGTGTACCGGGTGGCGGTGAAAGCTGAAGGGAAAGTTAAATTTCCTGATACATCCACACACAAGGTGCCATTGTTTTATCTCGGATCAGCTAAATTATCCTATTTTTTTCGTATATGAAAGAAACTATTGGTATTGCCGATATGCCGAGCTAACGATGCCGTTATGGACTGAGGCTTTGAAGCTATGTACTGCCTAACAGAATTATAACCTTTGGCCACCACCAGTCAGTTCATAAAAATTGAAAACAAACACAGCAACGTCGGAGATTATCTTGATCCAACCTTGCACCACGTCAATGCCACATGCAAATATGAATCCTGATCTGACATTTACAATGTTTCACGAGTGTTGCTCAGGTAGTCGCTGCGTGGGGAAGCGTGTTAAACGCAAAGCGCAATCTTGATTTCAATATAGGTAGCCTATTGCATTTGATATACATATTTATAAAGAGAAAAACAAGTTTGTAGTAAAACGTACAAGATTTCTAATCACGAAGCATATGGTCAAAGATCAAAGCCAGAGCAGAGTTCAGTGCCAGATTTGTTTTCTCTTTCATGCAACAGCACACTAGTAGTCGGCGTCCGGCTTAAGGCGGTATTCTTGTTGAACAAACTCAAAGGATTGAAACCTTTGGTCAAACCCGCTTTTTAAACTAACGTAACCTAATTGAAGTTAATGACATCTACTAGAAACACTACCACATAAAATTTATCCGGGTGGAGTGCTGATTATTATCCTTTATCCGCGGTGATCTATCCGTTCCATGGCTTGTCTTCAATACATATTTACTACACACAATGTAGACCATTGTCGGTTTAAATAGCATTTAGTTTAAATTTCATTTTCCACTTTTGCAATGCAGCCTTAAACTTCTGATTGATGTGAAAAGTAACTGATTCTGAGAAGTTGAACAAGGTTTTCTTTCAATCAAGCATTAACTTTATTTTTGAGTTAGCGCAAATTGTGTTTAACACACGCTGTTCATTCATTCCTTATCACTGTGCAAAATAGTTGCAAACAAGATAAATTTTAAATGACCTATGCTTTCCGAATTTAACAGTAGATACCCCAGAGTTTTCATGAAGAAGTTCAGATCGAATGTGTAAATACGTACATGTACATAATATATAACGTTTGAAGTTGTAAGCGTCATGGCGGAATCGGAATTGGATTAAAAGTTATGTAAACGGAACACTGTTTTTCATAGAATTTAAATCCTTTAGTGGTATTTAATGAAAGAACTTCTACGAGCATGTACTCAAACTTTATCTTTAGCTAGGTACACAAGCACCTACTAGCCATAAGTAATGAATTATTTATGTAACATGATTTTTAGATGTGAGAATGGGATTTCGTTGAAAATCCCAAACCAGTTTTTGCTCCGTGTGAAGTGCTGGGAAGCGATAACAAGAGGGCTGTTCTTTGATATACAGTAGTCATTTTTATACCTAAACTATTGTATGGAAATAAGCTTCGTGTAATAACAAACCGGACAGATGATTTTAAATTTAAACTCGTTGTTGGGTCTCTCTACCCAGGGTAATAACAACAAACTATAAGCCGTAACTCGGAATAGTACAAGGCGCGCTGGTGTTTAGTTCGATACCCAGTTGAATCCGGCTGAAATCTTAAAGACGCTTCCCGAACTGCTGCACAATGTTGTCAGCGTTTCAGGATTCAGTAATTTTGCTGTGCAGCACTATTGCGATTGCTTACCTGATCAATTTGCTCTTTTTCAAGCGCTGGGCTTTATCGGCTCAAGATTCCATCTATAACTACATCTTCCCACCGGGCGTAAGCGTTTATTCGTCATGATTTTAATCTGATGTTTAGCTCATACACGACATGAGGGTTATTCGTGTATCTATTCCTGTTTCCTGTACATTTACCGATACGTATTGATGCACGTGAAGGAAGCAAAAAATCAGTATTTTTATTTTCAGAAAATGGATGAAAGTTCGGAGAGGAATGGTGGAGAGTTAGTGGCCGAAGTGATTGCTAAGCATGGAGTAAAATTTGTATATACTTTGTGTGGTGGACACATTTCACCGATCTTAGTTGGAGCTGAAAAGCTGGGAATCCGTGTAATTGATACTCGCCATGAGGTTCGGAAAATTTACCCAAAAGTTGTTAAACACCATTGCGAACTACCACTGCATCTCACATTTCAAATTTTGGTTTAATAATGGTTCCAGGCAACTGCTGTCTTTGCTGCAGACGCCACAGCTCGCTTAAGTGGTAAAGTTGGCGTCGCTGTTGTTACGGCTGGACCTGGGGTCACAAATACTGTGACTGCTATGAAGAATGCTCAAATGGCCGAATCACCAATCATTCTCATAGGTAAAATTTCTAAGGTTTATGCTAACTATTGCCAAATAGAGTGCGCATCACTACAGAACAGATTCGTGTAAATATTGTCAGTAATCGCCATATCGAATCAACTTGTGACAGTTTCTCTACTTGAGATTTTGGACACGATCCTCTCATATGAGATGACTTCATTTTAGTTGCGGTCATAGATAGTATTGTAATGGATAGTATTTATATACAGGAGGTGCCGCAGCAACTTTGGCCAAAGGTCGAGGCGCTCTTCAAGATATTGAACAAGTGAGTCTATTGAAAACGGTTTGCAAGGCCACGTACAGAGTTACCGCAGTTCGTCAAATCATTCCGGTCATGAGAAAAGCCTTTCAAGATGCTTTATCAGGAACTCCAGGTTACTTTACTTATTTTGATAGAGATATCATATTTCCGTAAGAAGTATTTTGAGCGGAAAAATACTACACACACAGTAGGAGTGTGTGATGATGGCATGCAAAATGCAACATAAATAATAGCCAATAACTCTGGCAGGTCCCGTGTTTGTCGAGATTCCCATTGACACTCTGTATCCATATAAGATCATCAAGCAAGAGGCTGCAGTGAAGGACCCGAAGAATCTTATGCAATGGGTCGCATCCAAGTAAGCTGTCAGTTATTTTTATGCTTCAGGTGGCTAGCTAATGCCTCCCATAAACTTCTAAACAGGTACATTTCACACCACTTGAAATACGTGTTTGCCGATGCTTTCACTCCGAAACCTACAGCCCCATTAACTGTAGAAATTCCAAATGCAACGAATGCTGACAGTAAGGACAAGTCTACTATGGCCATTGAATGTTCTAGGAGATTAATTCATCGTGTTTCATTTCTAAACAGTTTCAAAAACGGTAGATCTCATCAAACAAGCGAAACGGCCTATTCTCATTATTGGAAGTCAAGCCACGCTTTCTCCAGTCGGAATAGAGAAAGTGTCTCAGGCTGTGGCAGCGATCGGAATACCCTGTTTCCTCGGAGGCATGGCGAGAGGCTTAGTTGGCAAGAACCACCCGCGTCAGGTGTTCCTCTCAAGTACATCCGCACTTTCATGAAAGACGCAGACCCTCATTAGCGAAATTTGCATGTTTTCAGATGCGTCACACGCGCAAAGATGCTCTAAAAGATGCGGACCTGGTAATATTAGCCGGAGCGATTTGTGACTTTCGACTGAGCTACGGAAGAACACTTCCGACTCCAAAGCGTGGCAAAGTGATAGTCATTAACAGGGACAAGACAAAGATGATCATGGTAATTCCCCCTCCTTAGCAGGCATGTACGTATTGGAATAACAAAATTTCATGTGACCTGCTTATCAATCACAGAACTCACCCCAACTCTGGCATCCCACTCTGGCAGTTTTGGGAGACGTGGGAGACTACTTGAGCCGAGTTGCTGATCAGCTTACTACTGGATACCGATGCGAAGAAAGCTGGACAGCCACGCTCAGAGAACGCGAGGAGCTTCGAGAAGCTCAGTTGACAGAGGTATGACATATGCAAAGCATGATCTCATAAACATCGTGGCTTCCAACACGGAAAACATGTTTAGTGCACATTATGCACGCCATACATTCTATATATTCCTATTTCTCAGAAAGCTGCTAAACCAACAGAAAAACATCTGAATCCGATAAAAGTACTTCAGACTTTGGACAACGAACTTCCGAGCTCGGCAATTTTGGTCGTGGATGGCGGAGACTTTGTTGGGTCTGCTGCTTATATCTTGAGGCCACGCAGTCCATTGTCCTGGCTTGACCCTGGACCCTTTGGTACTCTGGGATGTGGTACATGATAAATGATCTTTCTCAACAATTTTCACGCTATACTTATCTGAAACCAGACAGAAGCTCATAGCATATCGTTGCCATTTTCAGGAGCCGGCTTCGCATTGGGCGCTAAGCTCTGTCGTCCAGAAAGTGAAGTCTGGATTATATTTGGGGATGGTTCATGTGGATACTCCGTGGTAGAGTATGATACATTTGTTCGTCATAAGGTTAGAAACATGACATCATTCAACGGTTGTAGTGGTGCAGCCTGAACTCTGTTCTTGCCGCATTGACATTTACAATGCCACAGACTGAGTCATTTGCATTCGATAATCTTGAGACGTACATAATAAGCTTATATATTTATTTACACTCTGATTTACTACAGACCCCGGTCATATCTCTAGTGGGAAACGATGCTGCTTGGGTATGATGATTATCTATGTATTAATTTTAAATCATTTAAATTGTGTACGGGATAGGGGATTCCGGGTCCGGGTCCTTGCACATTCGGAGTTCTGAGCAGGCCTCATGAAGTACGCATTCTTTCTGCAATTTATGCCAGCTAAAGAAAGTTACGCGGTGCGTCAGCACATACACATGACACTTGTATAAAATTAATAATCCTAATCCTGGTCTAAGTATCTGTATCGTGTCACTACGCTACAACCTTACATTGTCATTAGCGTTGGCGTTATTAATTATTTGTTATACGTCGCATCGAAGAGCAGCTAGGAAAAACCTGTGACTCGATAATCCCCTCCGGTATTCACTAATCTTTACACTAGAATGCCACCAGAACAGATTCTGACTCACGAAGTATTACAATTTCAGACTCAAATAGCAAGAGAACAAGTTCCCCTTCTGAATTCCGGTTGCGCAACGAAATTGGGACATTCCAGCTATCACGTGATACCAGAAGCTTTCGGTGCAAAAGGAATACTGCTGGAGAGTTCAAAAAATATAACTGAAGTCTTCAAACAAGCGCAGTCAGAGTACCGAGACAGAAATAACAGTGTTCTAATTAATGCCCTAATTGGAACGACGGATTTTCGCGATGGCAGCATTTCTGTTTAAAAAAGCTAAATTATTTTTATCAATAATTGATTTCTGACCGACATTAGCTAACCGTACTTAACTTTATTCAGTACGAAAATAAACGCGGAAAACCTGGGGTCTGGGGTCCCCAAGTAATAATTGCGAATGGTATTCAAATGAATATGGATGGATCAACCTCTGCTATGACATTCATTGTTCTTTCGGAAAACCGCTAATCCAAGTGTGCTCCCGGATTTCCCTCCAAAACTAAAAGTTTTTGTCGGAATCACATTTTGAAGAATAAACCCTGCAAAAGAAGTCAATTATAAATCGTCCTCATTAGTTTTCTAAAGCGTTATGGGTTTATAAACAGATTTAGAAACAGATAAGCCGGAAAATACGGAATCCGACTCCTGAAAGCTATGCACGCTTTCTCGTATCTGCCCATACTATTAATTTCCGTTATAAGTAAATAGTTTATCGCGCGGAAGCTTTCAATTTCAATGCAGTTCGCTATTTCCTGTCGGTTGTCTTCATTTTGAGCCATCAGAGAGAAAAGTGTTAACTTACCATCACGAACTTGGTCGACCAATTCTTCGGTGGTCCAATTGCAAGAAGACAGAATGAAGCTTCCTTCCGAGCCCAGAAGCTCGTAAACGTTTTTCAAATACTTTTTTCTGGCTTCTTTTTGTGATAGATCTGGATTTAAGCTAATAGCATCGTACGTCCCTTTATCGATGCAAATGTCAAAGTTTTCGTCAAACCCTGCTTGCTCAACCATGTCGACTACCTATAAAATTAATTCAGGAACTAATAAATGTCACTGGCAACCAATAATACGACAAGTCAATGGAACCTAACCTTGAAATGAAGAAAGACACTTGATGCTGGATCGGGTTGTACGCTTAACTGGCAGAGAGCAATGGCATTTTCAGAATAGTCATATCCAGTTAAGTTTTTGTACCCGTGCTTCATCTGTAAGTGAAAACGCAACATTATTATTATAATAAAAGACGCGACTTTATGGATGAAACTGTGAAATGAATGACTTGACTTACCAAAGCTCGAATCGTGTCACCATTTCCACACCCAAGGTCCAAAATACGTGATTCTTTAAGATCCTTGCGCTCCAACTTGTCCATTCCACTACACACATCAATCCAATCGAATAAAAGATGGTAATTTTAATAATTCACTTAACTAATATCTGACACAAATTGGAAAGAAGATATGAACAAAGTGAACTGAACGTGTGAAAGCACGGCATTGTAGATGTATAAATACATAATCTTATGATTTCCAATAAAAAAAAAGTTAAACCAAAAAAAAAAGCCTGTCTACCTTATGATGCTTTTCAGAACATGTTTTCCAAACCATCCGTCAGCCAAAACACCGCATTCTGAGTACACCTAGTACAATAAAAACAAAAGATATGAGCACTGACCATGTCAAACACTAGCAAGCGCAAGCACCCAGTAAAATTCTATTTTAACTCTTACAAAAAGCAAATGGTTGCTCATTCGCAGCTCTGTTATCCAAGGGATTGAGCAGGAGAGTAAAATCGTAGAGAGACAAGGCAACTAATCTCACCTCAATTTCACTCGAGTAGGTATTGTCCCAGTATTCTTTAGTACCCAATTCTGACGGTGGCAATTCGCTAGAATCCTTATCCTTGGTTTCTTCAGGTTCTCCTTCATGAGCTTCAGATTCGTTCAATCCAGGCTCTCCCTCTCCCTTATCAGCCTGAGCATGAGCATCATACTCGGATACATGAGTACGCGGCACTTCGCGAGGATCCTTTTCTTGTGGCCCATCATCAACCTTGTCCTGAAATGGGACAACATTCTTGAGCCCTTCAGGATGATCTATCGGTGCCTCAGCAATCGTTGGCTGTATTTGCTGAACACCCTCCATGTTCTTGGGAGCGCGGGTGTAGAAACCTATTAGCAATTAAAAGAAAAATGAAATTACATTTTATCAATGAAATTGATACTGCTGATGGCTGACCGAATAAAACCACCGCTCTAATTTTGCAAAGCATTTTGTAGTAGCTACAAGTAAAAATAATTCTTTTCGATGAATATCGACTAATACTAATACTAGCTTATGTATGATGTATGATGTACAGTATTCTATGTATTATGTTTGATTATTTCGCCTAAATTCACTGAACTGGAATTAAAATTAATTTTTCCATGTTCAATGTTTGCATTGCTCTCCTTTAGGTCCATCTGTGGCATCAAAAATAACCGACCCTTTACAAGAAGAAAGAAAACAGTCAACAGTGACAGTGACAGATCCTACTTCATTTTACAAAACAGTAGACAGCGCAGCACAGCGGCGGGGTTGCGCCTCCCGCCGGCGGCGTGGCGCAGGAGCATAAACAACGCATATTTATTATGAAATAAACACCCGGATAACTTACCAAAGAATTAGGACTAAGACGTGGGAATGTTTTAGCAAAATATCTGAAGAGGATGGGGAAGGGTAAAGGGAAAGTGTTACGTCAGTAGTGATAGTGACAGTCAGCTGGGGTCGGCGGGCGTCGCGACGATCGGCGGCAGGCAGTCTACTTGCCTTGGTTGTTTTTATTAGATTTCTCAATGCCACGCGTTTCTTCGTCTCGCTCAGATTCGCCAAAAGTTTAAAAAGAAACACGTGCAGGAACACAGGTCAGTATCTTGTTGTTGCATTGCGGATTCGGACGCCTCGTTTCTCGTTAGTCATTAGTTGTGCCACAACTACTGCTGCATTTTATTAATGTCAGTATTCTAATATTCTAAACCACTCTCTATCTCGGGCTAGGCGGGTTGTATTTATGAACTAAAGATAAGAACGAAAGAATTGTAAGATCACGTAAATCAATTCCGTATGTATATTTGAGTTTCGACTTTGTAAAGCTTTAATCATGTTAATGAACAAAATTATTATACGATGCACGTAATTGCAAATGTTGTCTACCCCTGAAGCTCTTCTTCAGATTCACAACTTCAAGCGCAACGGAATTTCAAATAGGCTAAACGATGACGGCGGCCCTTCCAATCGTTTTGTTCATTTATTAATACATTTAATTAACTTAGCCATTGTAATTAATCCAAATCTGAGCATATTTAGTGCATCGTAAATAATAAATACATAACTCTACGAGTGAACAAAGAGCACAAAAATATTTGTTAAGAAGGGCAGTCCTATCAGGACTGCAGGAATTGATAGAATTTAATTGACCTACTAATAAATTAGACCAGAAAGATTAGACACATTTCGTGTAACATGTCCACGAAAAAGAAACACTGTTTGACAGACAGCTACCTACCTACAATACAAAATACAAGCTAAGGACAAACAAAAAATACACAATTCCGAATTAATTAGGAATAAAAATAAACTTAATTACGAATTTACAGTAACCATAACAGTAACAGAAAAAGTAACCCCTGAGTCGTTATCCTAAAGTACATACACAGATAGATGTTGCTAGGAAAATATAGCAATTGAATTCAATGCCACTTACTTGGAGTGAATACCGTCAATCAACTAAAAAGATTTTAATGATTTCTGCTAGCTCAATATTTTGTAAAGATATTTAGTCAGCATTTTAGACATATATGTACAGTCATAGTGTTGAAAAATGGAGTAGAGGCTAAATATGATAATACTATTTTTTACAAATTGTTGCACCATATCTCTTATATTTTGCCTTATTTATAATACAAAATGGAGGTGATTTAAACTACCCGAGCAAAAGCTCAAAATACCCGAGTAAGAATTAGTAAAACCAGAAAAAACTTCTGTTAAACTTAAATATTCATAAATGTGATTACAGAATATTGAAGCTAAATTCTAGTAGAAAATAATGCCTGATTGGAAATTCTGAAAAAGTTAGAAACGTAGAAATCGTTATCGGGTATTTTCCGCATTTACTCGCGTAAAATGCTTCTTTAATCGGGGCTTATAGTTTGTTTTCATACAAATTACCTGGTGAGGAGTTCTTGTGTGAAATTGTCATTTATGGTACAAATGCTATTTTTGTAATTGATACTTCCCTGTCGAAATCGAAACCGACGTCGAGTCAATTTATCAAACATCCATTCGATTTAGTCAATACCTACGTCAGTTTGCTAAAGAACGTAGGATTTGAACTGAACTATCATTGTGGTATTCCTTAAGTTGTCAAAATATCATGAAAAATGAAAGTTGCTGCAATGGTTTAAAATTATAGGTATTTAGACCATTAGAAACTTTCTTTGGTTTAACGCCATTTGTCATACGCTTATGTGAACAAGACACGGCGAACAAGATGTAAAGTTGCAGTGCTTTTAAAGGTTTTAAAGGTGTTTAGATCTTGATACAACACTTTTAATTAATGATTCAGATTATTGTGAAGCAGAGTCGTGCGGCGCTTATGTATCTCAGAACTACGAATGCGTCCTTCCTTCCCTATTCGCTCAGAATAGGAGCATGATCTTCCACGGGTAAGACGAACTTTTCTACTGCTGCTGGATCTTGATGCAACACGTTTTTAAGTAATTAATTGAATTATTTTAGAGATGAGTATAGCAGGGCCAGGAACGCGATGGTGTGTCAGTACTACGAGTAATACATCGGCTTTTTTAGGGTAATTCCGTAATCGCTCAGAATAGGAGCTAAATCTTCTACGGTTAAGACAAACTTTTTCTCTTGCTTCTTATTCCCTTTGCCGGCCGGCGCATTTCCTTTTAACTTACAATGAGTGAAGGCTTCATTTATAACATCAGATATAAATTTCTGGGTCGAAAGGGATATGAGTCGAGTCATTCTTGGGTCCGAACTAGAAAATCCAACCGAGTGAAGATAGTGATTTGTCACTGAATCCGGAACCTGTAGAGAATTCAGACGCGACTTGTATTTTCTGAATAATGAAGAAGAGGTGAAACTATGCATGACGTACGTCTACTTGAGTAATTAGTAAATTCCAGTAAATTATTCAAGCCAGACTATAAATCGTATTTTACCGAAGAAACGTAATCCTCAAGCTGCATAAGAAACTCGGACAACGTGAAACCTCCAAGCCCATCGCCCAGCATATCTGCTTGAGTTTGGCTGGGTCGTTGACCCAACGCAGGTATCTGGACAACAGGTATTATATGTGGTTGAGGCTGAGGCTGAGGAGCTGGAGCTGCTATTGTGAACGGGCTTGCAATTCCAGAAATCATGGGTTCCGATCGGGGAACCGAAGAGCCTATTTCGTACCGTCCTACATGAGGCGGCTCTATCGAACCCGTACTTGAAGTATCCATGGGCTCCATTTTCTGAAAATTACATATAAAAATACAGAAAAGGCGTTAGAACTGACGATGGAGAAATTTCACATGAATTTAAACTTTTAAGTTTACCTAACGTGAAACTTTATCAAGTACGAATCAACCGTAGTTAAACGGAAGTGGAAAGTGAAGTGAAACTGGATAGTTCAGGTCACAGGTCGGTTCCGTCACTAGTTCCAGACAAGCAATTCCAAATTCTAGATCAGCGCAAGCACAAACAATTAGCAAATAGTCCACAATTAATCCACAACAATGCTCAAATCAAACTCGGCGTTTTGGCGTTGGTTCGGTAGTAGTAGTATGTAGTAGGCGTAGTAGAAAATGATTTTTCCCGGCTTGAATTTTAGCGCGCGTTTAGGGCCGACGCGGCGGTAGTCGACAGAGAAGCGACGACGACAGTAACTTCACGCAGCTCGAAGCACAGACCGACGACGACTGCCAAGCTTCATGTGCTATGTGCTCTGTACTTCTCGAATAATTGCTGACCCAGCCCAAGCCGATACCTTTGTATTTATTGTTTTGTTCAGCCAGAAAAAGAGGAAGAACGGGAGACAGATACAGATTCCGTGAACTCATCTCTATTCTCTATCCTCTTTTCTGTGTGTGTGTGTGGTCTGCTGAAAAGCTCTATCTCCATTCCAGTTGCTTGGCTTTCCTTTGTCGTCATTTATTTGTTGTGCTTTCTCCGACTCTGCCTCACCTCACTACGACTACGACGACCTAAGCGGCGTCTCCTAGTTTCTAGGAACACAAATTTCTGTTCATATTCTTCAAGCACTCAATAATGGAAACAAATTAATTACAGTTAGCTGTGATTTTGCCTGTCAAGTCGTGTGACTGTCCGTTGAAGCACCTGCTCCTTCTCGCTAGACGTTCGCAAACTAGGTACTTATTTACTTGACCATTTTACAGTGCAGACAAAATGTCAAACAAAGAGTGGTCTCACTTCAGGTTTAGGATGTAAACAAATTAAATTGTCTATGTAAACGCCGCGGCGCTGATTCTGTCTAAATTACAAATATTTGAACAAACGGAATGACCGGAAGTTGATGGATGAGTCATTTTTTGATTCTCATTACCTACCATTTCCCAGTTGCTGAATTAAGGGGAAACTCCTATCGCCAGCGCGGTAAATTATCATTCTAATGATCCACCCAGACTTGCTGATTCGGTTAAAGGCTAGTTTTAGCTTTACCTTAAAGCTAGCTAAAACTAGTATTGACCTAACCTTAACCTGTAACCTAGTAGTAACATAACACCCTGAACTTGACTTAACCAAATTTGATGTCGATGCCTAGAATGGGTGCTTCTATATTCTATGTTGATATTTTGGCCAATTTCAACTGTTTGCACGTGAAAGGGGTGTATAATTTTTTGTGCTTATCTCGAGAATTAACTAGACATAAAACACACCGCATTGATTGATCATGTTTCCTGTTTGCTCTACGCAAACATTCCCTACTACTTTAAGTATTGGTATTGTATACGTACAACCAGCGCAACCTGTACACTATTTAACATTTCTATCATGACGTCTAACATTCCGACAGCTTGTTTAACAATTGACAATACCCATTAATTTCAGCATAAGACTCAAAACGGGAGACTAAAGAAGTTATCAACTATGGCTGGAACAGTTCTGGAGAACTTGAGTGGACGGAAATTGTTCATTCTCACCAGCATCTTACTCCTCTGTCAATTGTCGTGCTTCCTTATTGGGGGACTTTTAGGTACGCTTCGGCTGAATAATCATATTTCATTCACAATTGAAAGCTCTGTTTGAAGTATGCCTTTTTGGTTAAAAATTTCAGCCCCAACTCCATCGAGTCCATCACCAATGTTATCCGTTAAATGTTTTGATTCGGAGAAAAATCGGACTCGTTGGTTGATTCCTCGTGCAGGAAGGGACAGCTGCAAGGCGGTGGACCACTATGAGAAAGTCTTTAGTGCTGAGAATATCGTGTTTACGCTTCAAGTACCCTTCCCAAAATCCGGAGAGAACTTGGATTATTCTCGCTGGCAACAACATCTCATTACAATCCTTCAATTTGACATTATGTATGAGAAGGGTAATCCTGTCCGTAAGTCATTTATTGTTATTAAAAAGTGTGGGAATTCAAAGCATGTTAGCTTAAGCTGTTCAGATTATTGCAACGCAATTTTTCACTTTTACGTAGAGCACGATTCTGTGTTGAAGTTGGATGCACGACTGGGATATAGAAACAAGGGCGATCCCGATAAAGACTGGAAGTTATACGCGGAATCAATTGAAGAAAGAACTTTAGACTGTTCAATTGATAATGCTGTTGAAGGTCACAAGTACAATTGTGAACTAATTCCTATCTTTGAGCTGGGGTCTTTACATCACGACTTCTACTTGCTAAATATACGCCTACCAGTCTCTCATGACCCCACAGACAGACATAATAAGGTTTGTTGCTTGCTGGCTCACAGCTTCGCATTGAATATTAGTCCCATCCCCATCTTGAATTTAATATTTTTGTTTCCTGATTCCAGGGAATTGGAAAGCTTATGGACATTCACATGATCACAATCCACCAGAATGGCGGTTTCACTAAGGTTTGGTTCTCCTTGAAGACGGTATTTACTCCTCTTGTCCTGGCAGTGATTATCTGGTACTGGAATCGCGTCAAGGCACAAGGCAGGCCTCCAGTGCTTTTGGAAAATATGATTTTCAGTTTGGCACTATCTGTGGAATTATTGAATGGTAAAGAAGAATATCTCTGCTGAGTTACTACGCTATTTTTTTAATCCATCAGCGAAGTATTTTGATCAACTGTTTATATTGCAGTACCGATAGAGTGGTTGACATTGTTCTTTGACATGCCATACATGTTGCTATTGAGTGACATACGCCAGGGCATATTTTATGCAACTCTTCTTTCGTTCTGGCTCGTCTTCACCGGAGAACATCTCATGGTGGGTTTATACGTTAACATTAAATTCTGTTAATTAACCAATACCAAGTACCTAAATCAAGATTTACTGATTTGCACCACAGGAAACGAGTGGGGAGAAGCACACTCTGAAATTGTATTGGAAACACTTAAGTGCAGTGGTGAGCGGATGCACTGCTCTGTTTCTCTTTGACCTCTGCGAAAGAGGAACCCATTTGGTTAATCCGTTCTACTCACTTTGGGCAACTCCCGTCGGAACTAAACTAGCCCTCGTCCTAATTTTTGCTGCTGGAGTCTCCGCCACCCTCTATTTTGTTTTTCTTTCATGGATGGTTTGGCGAGTTTTTCGAAATATCAGCACCAAGAGAGCAGCCCTTCCGTCTATGTCTGCTGTTCGTCGATTGCACTATCAAGGTATGGCTTGCGGTTTTAAAGCTTGTCCTTCAGTTTTTCCAGCATTTATTCAGGTATGTCAATGCTAATTCTCCTCTCAATTTTTTGTGTTTTTTTTTGTTCACAACTAGGAATCATCTATCGGTTCAAGTTTTTGATGCTGACGACTTTAGTGTGCGCTGCGATGACCGTAATTGGATTTATTCTTGGACAAGTCACTGAGGACAAATGGAAATGGGAAGGAGAGTCGATTGAGTACACATCTGCGTTTTACACTGGAGTGTACGGAATGTGGAACATCTATATCATCGCTTTGCTCTGCCTCTATGCCCCATCCCATAAATGCTGGCTTCCAGAAAGAGGTAAGTATATGAATTTGTGCATTTTCATCAATACTGTCGTCGGTATACAGCTACTGTTGCGTTGCACGTTGCACCTCATACTTATTTCGATTATTTCAGATCCTTACACCTGCAATAACAGTGGAACTGAAGAGATTGAATTCAGTCGACTGGACGCGGACACTACCGAGATTTCGGCTCTTGCTGCTTTTTCAAGGAAGGTGGCTTCAGATTGAAGCGGAAAATACTTTTTACCTGCGAGTTAGATTAGAAAACAATCTAAACTTTTTTCATGTGTCATACATGTGCGTTTTTTTTGCATTTGTTTGTACCTTACTGTATTCTTTGACTTTGTAATCTCGATGGCATCTCCTCTACTTCTAATCTTAAGTGGATATTGTCTCTCTAGTATTTATTACGCCTCGGCAGCATACACTATCTTTAATTTAACCAGGCTCTTTGGACTCACTCATCATTCCTGGTTGTGAGTAATAATAATCAACTAATAGACTGAATGTGACTGTATTATATAAATAAGACAATTTGTAAACCCTGAAATTATCTCACAGTATCTTCCAATCCACATGCGTCACAAAGTATTACTAATTAGCTAAGTTTTTGACTTTGACTTCCACCTCGTGTAATGATGTACGTCTAGTAGTTCTAATAGTTTGTAACTTGTATCAGCCGTCAGTTTCAATAACTACGAACTGGCGTTGTTAATTGTTTTAATTTTTAATTGCTGTAAATAAATAATGATTTCTTTTTTCAAACCCTTGAAAATGTCTATGTAATACATAAATGCTATGTCGGCTTCACATATTCAGAAATAAATTGTCGATCGCTGACCATATCGTGCATCCTGATCCTGACTAAAATCACCCTCATCTCATCAGCAAAAGCCCAGCACTGATTTGCAATACGCGGAATGTTTCCAGAGATTAATCGCTGCTCCATAGCTAAGGTCGCTATAAAACTTGAGTTCGGCATGCCTTCAAAACAAAGGGTTTTTAAATTCCGCGACGACGATTTATTTAAGAGAAATTTGACAGAGTAGGAATATTGTCGTGGTGTAATATTGAGAGCCTCCGCCTGCATTTGTAAAATATTCTACATAGGACGGATATAGTGGTGACCTTAAATCATAGTTAAGTATTTGGATCTGGATTTCATAAAACAGAATAATGAGGACCATAGGGTAGGTTTCTACATAAAGCTTGGGCATACGATATACGGTGCTTCTGGGAGAATAAATGCCGGCCTCACGTTTGGGCTTCTGGCAAAGAAACCGCCTGCATTGAAATATTCCACGTGCAACTCGTCGGGAAGAATTCGTGTGATTGAGCTGAGCTACGTTCAACAACTCGATTAACTCTAAACTCTTCTGACAGTCAATAAGACTCGTCAGTCTTTAAATGAGAACAAGTACTGACTTTCAAAAGTCCTAACTCGTACATCTTGTGAACTGTGACTGTCGTCCGTCTGTCGTGTTCGGTAAGAAATTTCCCGTCCCATACATTTTTGTCATGAAACATGTGTCAAGCAAGACACAAAACACATTTTAATACTAAAAAATATATCCTCACTTTGCAAAGTACAGTTAAGATGGTGTATTCGCATTTTTACGTTTTTTATGCTCCATTGTATTTGTCCGAAAATGGAAAACCATAAATATTGACCCCGAAATTATAACAATTCTAAAAGGTTTTCCCGTTTTCTGCCGAAGTATACTATCATTTTTATTTAAGTTTACCTAAGAAATCCAAATCTCCGATAGTTAGCTTGAAAATAATTTTAAAAAAATTAAAACTGGAAATTGTATTTATTGAACAACTTTTTGAAGTCCTTCTCGAAAGGTTTTCTGAGCAAGCGCCTGTCTGGAAGTGATAGTGATGATAGGATATAATTTTTATTTAATTTTATTATAGACGAGGCCTGAGCCTGACCCTGACTGCACCGAAATGTCTCACCGGGAATTGACAGAACCAGAGTTGTTCACTGCAGCTGTCAGAACGGTCTTCAGTCGGTGGACAGCATTCAAGGTAAGTACTGACATGATTCTTGCTAGTATTTCCGAATGTGTAATCAAATGAAGCAGTTAGACTAAAGCTGTAATCTATTGCCCAGTTGAATACGTTTGTTTTTGCTTTTTGTAAAACGGAATTTCGGCAATCGGAACATCGGAAGCCTGATTTCGACGATGCAAAATATTCTTATATGCAACTCTGCTGAATGCGCTAAATTTATTTGTGCTTGGGATTCCAGATGTATTGTCAAGACTTGTGGTTGTTAGTTCTTCTAGACACAACTTTAAGAGCGTGACTTTTTATATTTTCAGCTCGCTATCGAGAATCAAGGTGGTCAGCAAGGCCAGGAAATAGCGAAATGGATCATGGAGGTTACTGAGAAGTGCATTTATGAAAATTGTAAGTGTTTCCACTTCTCCTGGTTTTATTGTACATTTCATTTTAATTTTTAATCCTACATACAAGCAATATTATGCCTTGTTCAAACCTTGCAGCTGATACGGATGGTTGGGAGCTGGGAGAGTGGATTGCGGAGCTGCTGAATAATGAATTCGATACTTTTGTGGAAGACGGGTCGCTGGAAGAAGTTGGGAATGAGTTGGTTCAGTATTGGAGAATGTGGAACAAAAAAGAGTTCGAGAAGCTGGCCGAAGTATTAGACAAACTTGCAGCAGAGACGAAAGCTATTGAGTCAGTGACTTCTATGTGCAAAGCCGATGCAGCGGATTCCAGTAGCGACGAATCCGAAGAGGAGGTAAATAAATAGTGACATCAGAATTTCCCTGTTAAAATTTTACGCATTAGAATATAATTGCTGACCTTGTGTCTTTCAGGCAATGGACACCGAGTGCTCCGAAGACACTAAACCGGGAAGCAGCACTACCCCCAATTCCAGCCAACAACCTGGACCAAGTCATGGTCACCAACCAAGAAACTCAGAACCGGATGCCGACGGTTGGGTTACGGTTCAGTCCCGGAAAAAATAATTTTACATGCCAGTTTTATTCAAATTAACTTACCTAATAGAGTAGTTAGGTATCGACTAATATTTAATTAAAATAATTTACGCTATACGATATAATTTATAGTTTCCCTAATAGTTATACTAGTTATAGCAGCGTTGACTCTTCTTGTTGCTCAAAAGTGTTTTGGTTTCCACCATGTGCCGTGTGTTCATATTAAATACTAGACAACATTCGGATTACCGGATTTGATTATTCAGTATCGATCTGTATTATCGGTATTACTTGTAAATTCAGGAATCGGAGGCTCCATTCTTCAAGCATCTTCGTGTTTACAGTACTTAAATAAATGCAGAAATTACATATGCCTTACATCACAGTAATTGTTGTTCATTATGCGTACATTTTTGAAATTCCTTAATTATAGAAAAACGGATCCGCATCCATCGCGCTAGATTTCTTGAATCAGGATGAGACCGCTGTGCGCACGGTATGAATTGTGGCACAAGGCTCCCGTACCTTGTGCCATAGACGCACGGGCAGATCCGAAATCCGAGTCGGGTATTTGCCGTTCAGACCAATTGAGCTCACTCTAGACGGAAGCGGGATATCTGCTTAATATCTTTTGGGATACATTTTTTGGGCTCAAAACTGCGTCATTCTGTGATAAATTTGGTTGGTACCTGAAAGTTGACTACCAATACCTTTGTAAAACCTTGTATATGTTTCGCACACTTACTAAATAATTTCAAATGATACTCCTATTTTTAAAAACATCGGGTCAAATTTCTGCAGTGCATCTCTTATTTCTAACAAAATGTGAGTGGTGAGGGTGAGTGCTAAAATCACAACGCAGTACCATACGAGTTTAGTTCAAATGAACCAAGATTAGAGAACTTACTAATCATATTGCAATTTAAAGCCTAGTCATTATTGTGTTGCACTTTAAAAGAGTAATCCTATGTCTCTAGAGAGTGATCCGTGGAAATGAAAAGTAATTGAGCGTATTAATCTAGTTCAGACCAGAGTGCATTAGTGCATTAGTGCATAATTCTCCTAAATGCAATTTTTTTTTGCATTATATCAGTCTTCGTGCATAGCCAAAAATTCAACACACTGCTTCAGTTTGAGAATTTTAAAGTTGAGTTCAGTGGCACATGGCGTGACACAGTGAATGGGGTTTTGCTACAAGAAATTTGATTACAGACTTTCTATTTCTCGTCTGATTTCGTCATGCTTTGGTCAAATTAATTCGCAGGTATGGAAGGAATGCAGTGAAATAATGAAATAGTAAATCACAAGGCTTGACATGAGCAAAATAATAGGCAGCCACTGCATAATGCTTCCTTATATTTTAGTGAATTGACTCGTCTAGTCAGGAATAGCTTTCAAAGCTATCGACGATCGTTTCAGTGCTGACTAATTCGCCATATTTATCGGCTCGTTCCATTTGTGAATATTAATTAATTATTGCTCAGCGAATTGGTTCAACTGATTGAGTTTTAGTGTTCGGTGCTTATTTGTGAATGCGTGCTTCCTACCTACCTGAGTACCATGAGAATTAAACCCTGGGAGTCTTCTTGATAGAGGGATGCGCCGAGGTAAAGAGCTTCGGCGGCGGCGTTTGGAGCTTTCACTATCGGCGGCGGCGGCGCGCCGATATTTCGCCGATGCCTTCGGCGGCGGCGCAAAATCGGCGTAACG